>CM053036.1:157154267-157451767 GCA_028564925.1 Lithobates sylvaticus | reverse complement strand
GGTCCCCTCCTGATCACCATCCCCGATACCCCTACCACTGAGCTTTCCTATCTGATTCTTCTTTTTCTGACAATTTTCTTTTCAACATCTCTAATATGCCACATTGCCTCTCATAACCACCTTCTGCATAGATCTAATTTCAAGGGCTTACATTTATTTGTCCATCAACTAGGTTAAATGGAGTAGTGGACCACTTCTACCATGAGACTGCCCAACCCCCCCCCCCCCCCCCCCCCCCCCCCCCTTTTATGGAGCACCTAATAGGACTTTTGTGCTTCAAGAATAGCTGGGAATTGTGTAAACTACACCTTCATGTATTACTATTATTTGTAAAGTGGTGTTATGATTGTGAGGGGTCTAGGGTTGTACGTCTTAACTCTTTTGTGATGTACTACTCAAGCTTGTATGTTTGACATGGGTTCTTACATTTCTGCAAACCTTTCATAAGAATTTATTGAAACAGAAAAGAGGCCACAGATCTGCTGGCTTATGGGTCTGTTGTGTTTGTCGGTGTGATCACGTTGGGCACAGTTCACAAAGCCAACGCAGCAGTTTAGGGATCATTATTTTCAGAAAAGTGTGGCCAAAATCCCTCAGAGCAATGGTAAAAGAAGGGTAATTTTTGACAACTTTCAAGGAGTATGTGGGTAACTTCAAACTGGCAACTAGTGAATACTGGTGGCTTGTGATATAAGCACATGGGTAAACCATGGGCAGGTAGGAAATATCCATGTAAAGAATGCAGTATTTCAGTATAACCGTAAAAAAAGAGAATTTACTAATGTGGCAAACTTTATTCTAGATTGAGTTGTCCATAGACATCAGAGAACAGTCAGATATTCATTCCTAATCCATCCATCTCAAAACAATTTTTTTCCCAGCTTCAGCTCTAAACGGGTACGCTGGGGTTGTAGGAACATTCCTGTTTAGACTTTAGAAAGTACATTTGTGGCTTCACAGGCACAACACAGTCTATTGGCAGCTTGAGTATTACAGGGTTCTCTGCCCGCGGCTGGTCAGTTCGGGAGAATAACACTTTTCCTGCTTATTTACCATTTACATAGAAACACTAATTATTGATTCACCTCTGTCCATCGTGTACAGAAGTAAAGTGATGCCTGCTTTCTTCCCGGGTTTCTGACGATCTGTCTTCTGGTTGGCAGGATACACGCTTTGTGATGTTATGTGGATTTCTGACCAGGTTTGGCTGAGAAGGAGTATGTGGTTTCAGACCCCATTATAAAATGGGCAGCCACAATATCCCTTCCTCACCACATGGTTTACTTTATTAAACTCTGTAACATATGAAGGCTACACTGTCATCACTGACAGACTTTGCCTTGCCACATTTCTGCTTTTCTTTACCAGCTTTTATCAATACTACTTTCTTTAGTAAATTCCACCTGTAGATTTTTCATTGCTATCACACAAAGTACAACGGCTCTTCTCTGTGGAGTTCCAGGAGCTGATAAATGATTAAAGCTGAAGTTTTATCAGCAAAAGAAAGCATGGAGACATGAATGGGTGGTGAGTTTGCTTTGGATATTAAAAATGAATTCAATAGTTTTTAGTTTGTGGTGCTCAGATGCAGTGTAGATTCACTTTTAGCCTTCTATGGTTCCTCCTTTGCCCCCTCATCAAAATGGTAATGACATTTCTATGCAATTTCTTTCAGTTTTCATTGTATACCTTATATCAGACCTAATTAGACCTAACAATGTTGTTTCTGTGCTTCTCTATGCAATGCACACAGATCATAGCTGGTGGGAGGGGCCGGTAGGGTTTTGTAATGCCTTCCTGAAAAGATCACAACACCAAACACAACACCCTGCCTCAGTACTCCTCTCAGGAGCCAGGAGAACACAATAGATCAATGGGAGGGATTCCCCCTATCAGCACTGATTGTGTTGCAGGAAAGACAATTGAATCATCTATGGCCGTTGTTCTGTCGAAGTGCCCACTATCAAGAAGTGCCCGGCTTGTACTGCGCATGCGCCGTACGGAACAGCACAACAGCTGATTTTACGATCAGCTGCTGTGACGGAAAGACGGCGTCTGTGCACAATAGCCGACAGAATTGTACCCCGTGCTCCCGTGGTGAGTTCATGATGGTGAGGGGCGGATTTCTACATGTTGTGGGCGGATTTATAAATGATGGGCAGTTGGCGATGGAATTTTTAAAGATGCCCAGTGCTGCAAAACTTTTTATGCTATTCTTCGAAGAATAGCATAAAAAGTTTTGTTTTGCTGCACTGGGCATCTTTAAAAACTCTGCCCATAAATCCACCCACAACATGTAGAAATCTGCCCCTCACAGACATGAACTCGCCACGGGAACGTGAGGCACAATCCGACAGAAAAATGTATTCTGTCAGCTATTGTGCGCAGGCGCCGCCACAACAGCTGATCATAAAATCAGCTGTTGTGCTGTTCCATACAGCGCATGCGCCGTTCGTCCCGGGCACTTCTCGACACAACACCGGCTTTACAGGTTTTGGGTACACAGGGTTGTCTAATATGAACTCTCTGTAAACACGCTGTGGGTCTTAGAAGAGCACTATCCAGTCAACATCTGGAAAAGTGTTTTCCATGGTTGACCTCTGATGCTATAGGTGACCTATAGACACACCAATCATCACAGGACTGGACAACTTTCATATAATGTAAGTAGAGTATCGTAAAATCAGATCTCCAAGGGATTCTGTGTACTAATTTAGACAAATCTTGTGCGATTTGCCTTTTCTCATTTGTAGAGGACAAAAAAGGTGTGAATGTTCTACTTTGCAGCCCATTAAGCCTTCTATTTTGTAAGGGACTCAGTCACCAGATTGTTAATTTCCACAACAATCTTTCCAATAAGATTACTGTATGTGTTTATTGAAGGCATGTTATGTACCTGTAAAATCTTTCCTTGTGTAGACATTCAAAAGCCCCGATCTTACTACTGGGCACTGCCATCTTGGTTGTGATGTGAGCAGCCCTTCCATACTAAGAGTTGTTACTGAAGTCGCACTGTAGCGGGGGTAGGCTAATTGTCAATTGAAGTCATGTGACAGGTAGATGGCCACCCCTGCTATGCCTCCAGCTCTTCACCCTGCCTGCCATCTCTGGGATCACAATGGTAACTTAAATGCAGAGCTGAGGGAATTACTAGGCTTCTCCTAGGCTCTGACATGTCATATGAAGCAGCTGAGGGGGAGACCTAGGAGAGGACACCCCTCACTCTGCCTGCTTCTCTGCATCTATCCACAGTGGGAGAAGTGCTCATTCACATTGTATAGTGTGTATAGAGAAATTCTATCCACTATATTATGTAATGCACTCCACATTACATAATACTGACCCCTGCACTCTGCATTACATAATACTGACCCCTGCACTCTGCATTACATAATACTGACCCCTGCACTCTGCATTACATAATACTGACCCCTGCACTCGGCATTACATAATACTGACCCCTGCACTCCGCATTACATAATACTGACCCCTGCACTCTGCATTACATAATACTGACCCCTGCACTCGGCATTACATAATACTGACCCCTGCACTCCGCATTACATAATACTGACCCCTGCACTCTGCATTACATAATACTGACCCCTGCCCTCTGCATTACATAATACTGACCCCTGCCCTCTGCATTACATAATACTGACCCCTGCACTCTGCATTACATAATACTGACCCCTGCACTCTGCATTACATAATACTGACCCCTGCACTCTGCATTACATAATACTGACCCCTGCACTCAGCATTACATAATACTGACCCCTGCACTCCGCATTACATAATACTGACCCCTGCACTCTGCATTACATAATACTGACCCCTGCACTCGGCATTACATAATACTGACCCCTGCACTCCGCATTACATAATACTGACCCCTGCACTCTGCATTACATAATACTGACCCCTGCCCTCTGCATTACATAATACTGACCCCTGCCCTCTGCATTACATAATACTGACCCCTGCACTCGGCATTACATAATACTGACCCCTGCACTCGGCATTACATAATACTGACCCCTGCACTCCGCATTACATAATACTGACCCCTGCACGCCGCATTACATAATACTGACCCCTGCACTCCGCATTACATAATACTGACCCCTGCACTTTTGGTCTTCTATGATAGGTTGATCTCCACCTCTCCAGGTTTTCCTACCCCTGTTCTTTAGTATTCCTCTGGACCTGATTCAGCATGGACAGTAATTGTACACCATTAGAAGAGGAGAGGGCTATGACAAGACGGGATGGGCTGTACTAGGGAATTAGTCTAATGTGTTCGCAAGTTCAAAAGCACATTGCAAGTGAATAGAAAATTGTTTAAGGAAAGGAAAAACGCAGCAAGTAAGCTTTTAAAGTACTTGACTTTTCTGTGCTTGTTTAAGTTGTGACAGTCTATCTCTAATACTCCCTGAAATGTGGCTGCTTGCCATGGGTAGCTTCTTCCCTTTTAGTTTTTAGATTGGCGGTGATGGTGGCATCATCTAATAAGTAATAATAGTTGCCTTCCCTGCACACGTAGTCTTGTCTATGGAGGATGGGAGTGAGTCATTTTCATAGAGTCTCTGTGTCACTCTGTTCCCCTGAGGATGCTGCCTTCTATTTTTATACTAGTGACACATGTCTGAGCTGGGCGCTTTTTTTTTTTTTTTTTTACTTGATGGCTTTTTGATGTGATAAAAGGGGGCATAATTTTTTATAGATTTTTTTATTTTTTTTTTATTTTTTTAAGCCAGTGGTTTATCTGCACCTGAACATTTATTGTGGGATTCAAGCATTGTGCCTAATGCTGGTGGTGACGTCCTGATAGACGCTGATTTATTTAATTTATCGCTCATGAAGCTGATTTTCTGACTTGTTACAGAGCTGTTGGATGTGTTTTCAGTCCATCTACATATAATAGTAATCGTCTTTCTGTCATCTGCTCCCGTGTGCGCTTTAAATGTTATCATTCACTGCAGTCAAAGGCAGCTCACGTTTATTTTACCCAATTCAGCAAAAGCAAAGGACATCAGAATAAAGTGTACGTCTCCTTGTGTCCGCCCACCCCTGCACATGACTGCTGCATTTACCCCCCCCCCCCCCCTTTCTTCTGTAGGTGGATGTTATTTCTGGTCCTTGCTGTATTATCCATCCAACAATCAATTCCATCGCCTGCCAACCAGGCCTAGAGGAGCCGTCTGAGGCACTTTGCACGTCACCTGGGACATTCTCCTGTCTTCCTTTGTTTCGTGACCTAATTGGTCTCGCTGTCAACAGTAGCCAGGTATTAACCTGTTAATTCCTGGACGCCAGTGGGTGAGGGTGGGGGGGGGGGGGGGAGGGTATAGAAAGCTTTCACACTCCAGTCTTTGCTACCAAAGTGCATTAAATCCAACTTAATCAGTATAGGAAATGTCCACAAATTATGATTTTTTTTCAGATTCAGAGCATTGAATATTCAAGATATATGAACAGTTGTGCATGCGTTGTTGCTTGGTATTCTTTGAGTTCTGTTCACCACAAACTGCAATGTGCTCATATTCACCTAAAATTGCTCATTGTGTCTGCTGAATGGGCCAGTAATGGCCAAACGTGAGCTTTTTTTGAAGCCCAAATCCAGGTAAATTAAAAAATTCACACTTGCGGTCGGGTCTCACCCCACTACAAGGGTTAATTGGTCATTGTGTCCGGGGGAGTTTCACAAGAGGTTCTATGGCTTATCTGATTCCTCACTTCGGCAGGCTCCAGCACCATCCATTTCTGCCCAAAGCTCCATTCTGTATGCAGAGTCTCCATGTCATCACATACAATACAGGGTCCTCAATCCAGTATGGTACACTAAGGAGGAGAGAGTGAGACTGGAGCCAGGCACAGCTTATAGAGGCAGCGGTGGGGGACCAGATCTATTGTGAACATAAAAAACAGTGGCTGTAAATACAGAGGTCAGTGCAGGCTTGTTTTAAAACCCAACTCTGGGCTGCATCTAAATTTATCCATGCAGTTCCCTCCTGCACTGCATGGGTTAAATGCTGGTTTGGATTGGCTGGAGGGGGAATACAACTACTTACCTTATTCCTCACTCCCACAAGCTTCCTCCTCTTCTTGCCACAGGCCCCCCATCTTGTACAATGCAGGACCTGCCATCCTGGATTGCACGGGAGGGCGTGAGGGCAAGCGGAGGAGAGTATGTATTGTAGTGCCGGAGGACCCCATGGCATGGGTACATTTTAAAAGCTGCCTGGAGTTGGGCTTTAAAGCATTTTTAGTGCTGGTTAAGAATATGTAAATATTTGAATAACCATAGGCTGGTCATGGTTCCAATTTATGAACATAGGCTTGACATAACCATACGTACTACGATTAGGAGCTATGTTGGTGCCCACTTTCTGTATATGCCTAATCCTACTAAAACTACAATTGCTATTCTTGAGGTGCCATTTGTCATGAAGTGTAAACCCTGATATACAATGACTGCATCTGATGCCATCAAGTGAGTGAGTAATTTTATTTTTATTTTTTTAAAGATTTATGTATGTTTTTTTTTTGTGGTCCGTGTATTCTTAAATAACGAGCAGTGTAAGCCTTATGGAGAGCCAGATGACCTCTTTTGGCCGAATGTCTAAGATTGCCCTGCTTATTTTTGGCCTCAGGGTCATGCTGTGACCACACGTGATCAAATGCTGCTCTGTTGAGTCTGACGTGCTAGCAAAATGAGTGCACATCTGTTTGTTTCTTGATCTGATGATTATCTGGATCAGTGATCCTTTTAGGTTGATGCACTTTCTTCTTTTTTAGGCCTAAATGGGCTAATGTGCCACCAAATTTCACAGTAGTGCTGCCTGTCTTGCTATCTTCCAGTCAGATGGCCTCAGTGGTCAGTAAAGGCGCGCTCACTGGACAGTACATTGGAAGTTGATATTAGGAGTGGGTCTGTCATGCCACTTCTGACTGCCTTTTGGAAATGGGTGACAGACCTAGTACAGGTGTGCTATAATTGAGCTTTAGGGCACTTTCACACTGATGCGGTGTGGTTTTCCCACAGTGCAGGTGCAGCGCAGTGTACAGGCGTTTTTTGTACGGGTTACCTGCGCTTTGCCATAGACTTCTATTACATCAGGTGGTTTTGGTGAGTGTTCTGAAAGCGCACCAAAGTCTTGCATGCAGGAATTTAGATGCACTTTCAGAAAACACACCAAAACCACCCGATGTAATAGAAGTCTGACAAAGCCCAGGGAACCCGCATGAAAACCGTGGGTACACTGCGCTGCGGAAAAACCACACCACATCACTGTGAAAGCACCTTTAGAAGTGTCAGAATCCCTTGTATCCTATACTAGGTCTGGGTTAGTGACTAGGACAGCATTGAAACCAAAGCATGACAGCCAGAGAACTAGCATTCTTAAAAGGAGATTTAAGCCATCACAGCCTCCATTATTCTTTCATGACCGATTCCCTTTAGCCATTAGGTCAGGAAAAATCAGCCCAAAGTTCAACTAAATCAGAAAGCCATAAAATATTTCTGACTAGTAAGGCCTCTTGTACACAGACACCTAAAAACGCCACGTTTTCTTTACTGATCTCAATGTAGCACATTGTTTGTAATGGGGTCGTACACACAGATGTGTGAATGAATGAATGATTTGTATAGCGCTACAAATGCGAACTGAATCGCCTCAAGGCGCTTGTCTGCTCTCGTTGTCATGCAATATTTAGAAGAGGTGAGTCTTGAGTTTTTTCCTGAAGGCCTGATGGTTTTCTTCCAAGCGGATGTTGTTTGGTAGAGCATTCCATAGCCGAGGTCCCTGTACTGCGAATCTTCGTTCTCCCTTCGATTTGTAGTGGGCTTTGGGGATGAGAAGGCGGTTTTGGTTTGTCGATCGAAGGCTCGTGTAAACTTGTGCTGCATAATAGATCAGTATTTGTACACCCCAATACACGCAAATACGCACATATGCCACCTTCCCTTGATTTAAAGAAAGCTTGAAGAATTGTTATGTGTGTGTACACATACACAAGTCCACGCACATAGTATACAGCCCATTCTCACCTTTGTTTTCTGCCAGGATTATCCGATGTTCATACATCAGTATTGTGTGCAAGTACCCTGAAGGTAATAGCGGGCATCCTGTGATACCTGCTTTTAGGCAGGACATTCACTTTGGTAATGTTGAATGGAATGGATCAATTAGTTAATAACAGCAGTAGTAGTTCTGTTTTGGCTATAGATGAACAGTTTCCCACTATCTGTTTGCTGAATATCTGAGTTTGCTTAGGCGACTTCTCCAGTCTGACTTTATTCTCTTTTTGTAAATTTTAGGAGCAGAGTCCAACCCATGCAGCATGCATATACTGTGAGCTGGGTTTGAAGTTTAGAACAGCAATGTCTGGGGCTCACATTTAAACACAGAAATATCAAGTGCCCCTACCCTGATATGTTTACCAGTGAGGTTTGTCTTGACTCCATGTTGCTTTCAAGATAAAAGGAAGCTTAGTAGCAAAGAAGACTGAATGATAAAGACACTCAAAGGGTTGTTTGAGATCACAGCTCAAATCCCAGTGCTCTCTCTGTATGACCTTGGGAAGGTTACTTTCTTCTATGGCCGGTGTACATCTGGCTAGTGGTTCTTCTGTCGAAGATCTATGATGTGCTCAGTAAACTTTTGTCAGCAAAATATTGTACTCAGCATTTTTAATACAGTAACATGTTTGGCAGGCCCATAGGAATAAATGGTAATACAAATAAGCACTTCCAATGTTTGCCACGTCTCACCACGGAAAATTTACATTGTGGAAATTCTTTGGTACTTTAACGTCATGCTGCAGTCTAGTAGCAAGTACCATTAGGTGCCCACTCCTAGTACCCCATCATTTTCTTGAGCTCCAGAACAAAAGTTGATACTGCTGGTTATGGGGAATCACATGAGATATGGCCTTGCCCCCCACAATTCGGTGCATGATCAACGGATCACTAAGCTTAAGAATGTTCTAATCGGGGCAGTCTTCCTTAGCCTGGTTTATAATGGACTTCCAGCATTCACCATTCTACATAAAATAATTAGAGATCAGGACCAAAGAATTCAAAGAAGGGTTATAACCCCCATCAGTTCTTTTTTTTTTTTTTTGGGGGGGGGGGGGGGGCGGGGTGCCATCTATGTCCCATTGGGAAGATCTCCATACATTTCCAGTCCCATAGCCAAAACTGGAAGTGTGAGGGAATACTTGTATCCCCATTTGAAGTTTTCCCTCGATTAGTGTATTGATGTCAGTCCAAAATTTAGGATTTCCTTTTTACTTTCAATTTCAATGATAATGGTAAACAGGACAATTTAAGAGTGAATTTCCCTAAAGGGGCACATACAGCAATAAAAACAGACAGGTGTTCTAATCCCTCTCCACTCTAAAGAAAGTTTTGCCTTTAGTTTACACTTTAAATATTTCTTACATTCAAACTGTGTTTACTTATAATATTCCTTTATCTGTGTCTCTAGTATTTGTCTGCTTTTGCTAAAAGTGAAATGATTAAGAAAAATACTAGAGGTGCACTGAATGGAAATTTTGGTGCGAAACTGGAAATGTAGGATACACTTAGCCGAAAATTACAGGTTTTATATATAATTTGTATTATATTTGACTTTTTAATGGATATCATGAATTTAAATGAATATGAATTTATTGTCGGACATTATTGACCCCTTTAGTGCAAGAAAGGCTAAAGAAAAATGTATCCCTTTAAATTCTATGTATGTCTTCACACTGGTCCATTGCGCCTCCGTAAAAATCTTGCTTGCTGCATTTTTGGTCAGTTAAAAAAAACGGCTCCCCGTTTAAAATGCATTGAAAATACAGCAAGAACGCATCAATAACTCACCCATGTTGTGTTTTTGATGTGGTTTTTGAGTCACGTGACCTATGAAAAACACATCATAAGCACAGTAAAATGGTTGTAAAATCGCGTGCGCTTCAGTGCCATTGTCTTCTTTTTTTTCTCTTATGGGCAAACTGCCGATTACACAATTTTCACCCAGGGGGCTGAAATTTTTGTGCATTTCTATTTTTTTACTTTAGAACTATTCAACAGAGAGACATTTTTGATGTTGTGAACAAGGCTGTCATGGCTGAAACGCGTTAACATCTGCTGCACCTACTTGTTTTATGGAGTATAAATAAATTGAAAAGATTGAAGAGCATGTATGGAGTTGTGGATCATCTTTATTTACATTTTTTATGTTCCATTTAAAATCTAAAATTTTGGATAGAGTATGGAAGGGTGGGGTTTAATTGCTGTATGCGACTTATCTTGGGAACCCCCAGACATTAGTATTCTCTATGTACCCTCAGCTAAAGTATATGTGAACCCTCACCTTGTAAAACAACCCATGCAATTTAAAGTAGAAAGGCAAAATGTTTGTGTATATTTCTATATAGGAAAAAGAGAAATACTTTTTTTTTTTTTGTGATCAAATGACTTCTGTTTTCAGCTGCATAAGGGGCTTGGAGAGGTGGTGGTGGCGAGACGGCAGAAGTGACGGTTCACACCAGCACAATTCCAGTGACGGTTCCCGCATTGCATAGAACTCGCAGGCAGTTCACACTGCCCTATGCGAACCACTGCGGGTTTCAATAGAAAGTTAATGACACCCCCAGATCGGTTCGCATATCGCAGTGCAAACTGTCAAATGGTTTAGGAATCGGATCGCATGGATGTGCAATCCGATTCCAATGCTGACCAAAAAAGTGTCCTGCACGATTTTGGTGCAAATGCAATGCAAATTCAGCCATACAATATGTATGGCTGAATTTGCATCGCACAGACATTGCATGTGATCTGCACAGCAGTGCGGTGCGAATCACATGCGATGCCGAACGGCGCACCAGTGCAAACCCACCTGGAGGCAGAGAAACAGCAGCACACTGATCTTCAGGGGGGCGTTTCAGCACAAGTCTTGGATTTGGCAGGCTGTACTCCCAGCACAGACAGAAAACTGACAATGCTGGGATGCCTAGCGTGGAAGGCAGGAGGACTGGCAGACACAAAGGAAGCAATGCAAAGAGAAAAGGATACTTTCTAACACATGACACAACAGACACGCATCAGGAATATGAAATGTTGGGATAACCTACACCTAAAATTACACAGCTGAAGCAGCACTGTTCAGAGGACAATAGAACACTGATTATGGTCTTCACTTTCCGCTGTTAGTAACACTGATACCAACTCTCAGTGCGCAGAGTACTAGCATTGAATTACTTAAATGGCTTTTTATGTAGAGGAGTTAATTAAATGAAACTATGGATCTGTCTGTTAATAAGGAAACAGGCCACTGATTATCAGTTTACAATGGAATCATATATGTCCAGGCAGGGGGTGTGGAGCTGTTCCGCCACCATTCAGTGTACAGGTTTAGTAAGGGGCATGTAGTGCCCCCTTAAGAGGCCTCTTTCTGCCCCTTGCCACCTCTATTTATAGTTGGTGTGTAAAGGAGAGGCTTGGTTTCATGCAGCCCCAGTACAAGTTAATCAGCCATATGGTGTACAGAGAGGAGTCGGCTGTATACCCATCTCGCACGTATATCCACCCAGCTTGAAGCTTTGGAGTATGCAGTCAGCTTCTGTAAGCATACAGCAGGAGGGGGAGGGGAGATGGGAAGTGTGACCCCCCCCCCCCTCTTCTCTTGTACTAAGCAGCTTTAACTCATTCCTGACATGCTAATTACCAGCTGTAAGCAATGCCATGTCTAACCAAGAGATGGAGTGGAAGGATTTCTTTTTTTATTTAACTTAATACATGTATGCTTTGACAGTTCATAATGTACCATCTGACAGCCTCTAATGTATTTCCAGGCTCTGCCACTCATTAAAAGCATTTTTTTCCTAATTATCTCTATTCACGAAGAAACCGTTTTTATATGTTATCATGGCCATACATAATCACAACATCTGTGTTCCCTCTGTAGTATAAGATTTGTAGATCTACACAGGATTAGGAAACTAGTGACATCTCTATTCACCCAATGGAAACCTGCATTGTATGTATGGCGGTCCTATTTGGGGATGTTGGGACATTGAGAACTAGAAAAAGAAGCCCTCAAATGAAAATTACTATGAGCAGGTTTTCTGATAAAACATAAATCTATCTATCATATAGAATTACAAAAAAAATCTATTCTTTCTTTTCCAATAACTATAATTCATCAACATGAGACCCACAAACAGCCCTAAGAGCATGTTCCCTGTAGGACATGTCTCCTCGATCAGCATGACATTTTTAGGATGACTATTTGGGGACAGAGAAGATTTTTTTGTCTGCTTTGTAAATACTGTCACATCCCACTTCCACATCTGCCGGTGTCAGCACAACCGTTCACACAGCTGACACCTTGGATTGCTTTCCCTAGAAGACTCTACTTGTTCCTGATGCTGGAATACATATTCCTCGCAAGCCTCAAACAAAGGCCAATGTACAGGCTACTAGTGGCTTTGATCACTGTGTAGAGGGAGGTTTTGGAAAAACAATATTTAGTTTATAGAGTGCAGGTTTGCTATTATTTTCTGTTGCAGTTTTTCTTATATTTTTTTTGCTATTTTATTTATTGTTTATTTGTATATTTGAAAATATACCGGTTACAACTCCATAATGTTTATTTTCTATGCAATGCCTTAACTGTTAGAAATCTGCGGGTGTGCCGAGGGCAAAGCAGATATATGATTATCCTAGCAACAGGGGCTCACTTTGTAAGTCTGTAAACTGTTTGGAAGTTCTGAAATGCACGTATTGCCCAAGTCTAGGTGTCTGTACAAAGTATACACAACAAGTGGTATTCAACCCTATGACACGATGCCCTCTAGTGGATTATTTGTGATGTGCTTCTGGAATAAATACATCATCGCTTAACAAGACCTGTAAACCATTTATAGCGTTTTGTTTCATTTTTTTGCCAAGCTGGTAGTAGAAAATCCAGAATTCCTTCTATGTGCCTTTTTTATGATGATGCATTTTGGCAAGTAGAGTAGTTGTGAGCATTATAAATAAAATTTGCCTGTTAAAAATAGCTAGACAGATGCATATTCACTTTTTATTTTTTGTGATCTTACTTGGATGCTTAGATTATTATTATACAGGATTTATTTAGCACCAACAGTTTGGGCAGCTCTTTACAACAAGAGGGCAGACTGTACAGTTACAATACAATTCAATACAGATGATGGCAAGACAACCTTCTGCCAGCAGTGAAAGAGTAGCGTGGAATAGAGGCATAGTCTTTGAATTGCAGCCGGTGGGGATTGACATCTGTAGTATGATCTCTATATCTGCTCTGTAGCAATGTACGCCACTCCCCTTCTGTTAGACTACATCATTGTCATTGTTATTGTGTACGCTGTGCTGCTGCCTTTCAGCCTGCAGGGAAGAGGCAGCAAGTGTGACACTAGGAAGGCGCGTGCGTGCGCTCCCCAGTGTCTGCTATGGTCCTGTTAGCCGTCTGTTTTTTGTCTGTACGTTTTAGAGGCACATGTATCACGCTGAGCCTTAGCTTCTCTTCATCCCTTTATTCCCCTCCTGCATTACTTCTTTTTAAACACAAAAAGATGGATGACACAATGCACTGTAATGCTAGCTGTAAATCTGTGGGATGCCAGATGGTGCTGTGGTAGCAGCTTTATCACACCTGCACTGGACAAGATGGAAATATGGTTTTGGCTTCTTTCCATTAGGGAGATAAAAAGGAAATGGTGGCATTATTGCACCTTGCTGTTATGTACATCTTCTGTTCAAAGTTACATTTTATGAAGTATATAGGACAGGCTGTTATGTGCTGTTTAATCTGTTTTATGTCAATTTATACAATAAATGAAAGTGTAACTCTACCCTTTTGCAGCCCTCCTTTCTTCGTGGTGTGAAGAGCTGGGAAGGCTTCTCCTTCTACGTCACCAGAAGAGCAGACAAAGTGACCCTCCAGGGAAACACCCCATGCAGCCCCCCATGAATTCTTTGTCCTCTATGAAACCATCTCTGTCCCACAGGTAAGTAGCCATTTTAATATGGCAGTGATTTTTGCATGCATGATAACTGCAGACAGTAAAAAAAAAAAACTCAATAGTTGATTGCCTATTACACACTTGCACATAGATTCATAACTCTGTATCCTCTTTATTTGAATAATGTGGAACTTTTCATAGGCTTGGACAGATAATAGTTTTCCTACTTGCCATGTACTTAATTTTTCATTTGTTGTTATTTCGCAGTGATGGATCTTTCCCTTATGATTCTGTCCCTTGGCAACAGAACACAAGTCAGCCCCCAGGTTCTCTTTCAGTGGTTACTACAGTTTGGGGGGTCACAAACACATCGCAGAGTCAGGTAAGTTCACCACCTCTGATGAAAAAAACGTTTTTTTTTCTCCTTATGTTCATTGACAGACACAACTCTTTCTCATTCTTGACCATAGAGTTATATCTCTGCCTACAGAAGTAGGACACTAGGCATAAAAAAAAAACGCAGCACCACCTATAGGCAGTCCTAAGTGGGGGTCAAACCTCTCTCTGCCATAGGCAGCAGGTAGTGAGGAGTATGGACTTAGTTCCCTGCTGGAGTCTGTGGATCGTGGCTCTTTCTTTTTAAAAAATGGGGAAGCCTTAGGAGCATGTTACACATTGCTCCAAGAAAGATACAAACTAAAAGTAAATGCCTAAAATCAGGCAGAGATGGGTTACACATCTGTCTAGATTGTATTGCAGTCTGTCTTCACCAGGAAGGATTTCCTTCTTCTGGGAAACAGGAAATGGGCAAGTCTGTGGTTTTGGGACACAAATCAGTAAAAACAGGGCAATGGTCGTTCCATTCTTCTCTGTCCAAACCTTTAAACATTTGCCAGGAGTTTGAATTTAAAGTGTAAGTTCACCTTTACAGAAAATCTTTAAGGTAAACTTACACTGGAACCCCTCCCCATCCCACCCAGTCCTGCTGTACCTGAGGCCGGACACATCGTATCGCCACGTTACTGGTCCGGGGATTTTAAATCCCTGCGGCTTTCTCCCCTCCAGCCCTGACAGGATGGGCTACGCGGATTCTGATTGGTCCGCGTCGACAAATCAGAATGCCTCCTATCTGTACCGCTAAGAGGTACAGATAGGAGCTTAAGCTGCAGGTTATTTCTGATCCCCGTACCAGTAAAGTGGCGATACGATGTGTCAGTGGGGGAGATTGCCAGCCTCAGGTATAGCGGGACAGGGTGCGATGGGGAAGGGGGTTCAATGTAAGTTCACCTTACAGAATTTTTTTGTAAAGGTGAACTTACCCTTTAATGTTTGTGCAAACTAGTATGTTTGGTCTACATTTGGGAACGCCTCCCAAAAAGGGATAAATAAACTAGTTACACTACATACAGGCTTGCCTAGTTAGGCAGAGAGAAACATGCCGCAACCTGTGTCAGAATCTGGTTTTGTGACAGCAGTAAACTGATCAGGCTGCCAATCACCCTGACTTCTTGTGGATTGAATGAAAATCTAGGGCTAGGGTTAGGATTTATCTTGGGACTAAAGGTATGCCTATACATGAAAAGGATTTTTTTAAAGCATTATGTTTCTGCTTTATTTTGTGTATTAAAATGTGAAATGTAAAAAGTATACTTTGCAATAAAAATTGTTCTGGGTGTTAAATTCTATTGAAGTTTTAGTGACCAAAGGGTTAAGTAGGTAGGGAACAGGCACCACAGTGGCCTTTGTGGGTGATGGCCTTCTCATTAATAGTAATAAAGGAGTGGGTCATGTAACAGAGGGCTGCTAATAGGTGCCAAGAGGCATCTCAAGCACTCCTAGAACACCAACCTAGTCACACCTGTTATCTCTTTTCCTATATTCAGAAATGGATATTATATTAAAAAATTAGTTTTTATGACTTTGTAGGCAAGGATGTGGTTTGGTCTTTTATGCATTTATATTTCACTTCAGGTATCAACAATATATTTTCACTTTTTTTTCTTTTTTTTTTTTCAGGTTCTGGGAAACCCAATGGTTAATGCAAACAATCCTATGAATCCTTCTGGCAACCCCATGGCATCTGGCATGAACAACAATAGTGGTGGCATGAATTCTCCTCAGTTTGCTGGGCAACAACAGCAATTTCCCACAAAGGGCGCATCCAACCAGCAGTATATGCAGCAAAGCATGTACGGACGTCCAAATTATCCAGGGGGAGGAGGATTTGCGGGCAGGTAAGCACTCGGATTGTACTGCTGAAATAATGCGCTATAGCATAACTTTCTGATCGGTGTCTGTTACTCTACTCTGTCATTAGAAAACAACACACTAGTATAATGCAGATTACTTGTATGCATGAGCTCTTTTCCTTCCAGCTTTTCTAGTATTTTTATAGACTGTGTTGCCTTGTATGTGAAATATGTTCAGCCATTTATTGTTGGCTTATGGGACATTACTTGTTTTTGTGTCTTGTTTTCCTAAAAATGTAAGTAACCTGTCTTTTCCCAGCTATCCAGGTGGACCACCCAATAACCCTTCTGGAATGGGCATCCCACCTCATTCGCGACCACCCTCAGATTTCACCCAGCCAGCGGCGGCGGCTGCTGCAGCTGCTGTTGCTGCTGCAGCTGCTACTGCTACCGCTACAGCAACTGCCACAGTGGCAGCGCTGCAGGAAACTCAGAATAAGGACATGAACCAGTATGGCCCAGTGAGTTTATTTTTGCTGTTTTTCTGTTATACGTTTTTTTCCTTCTGTATGTTAACTATAAAAACTTGTGTATATGTATATTTAAATTTATGAGTAACTTACACTGGAACAAAAAAAATAGAACAAATGTATTAAGTTTGAGCTGAACCATTTAACCAATTGACATACCCAAAGTAATCAGTGTATATTTCATGATGTTAGCTGTAGTTCAGTAGTTCATTGCAGATGTGTCCCACACTTAGGGACTGCCAGTATTAGACGTCTGTAAATGTTGTTTGCTCTAGAAAAATGCGACATCTCCTTGTACTCCTCCCCTTTCATAAGTCGATACCTTTCCTCCCTTGCTGCTTACCTCTGTCAGACATGCATGTCGCATTTTACTCTTCTCTCTTTCTTTTGTTGAAGGTGTGTTCCTCTTTCCAGATGGGTCCTGCCCAGGCCTACAACAGTCAGTTCATGAACCAGCCTGGCCAACGAGTGCCCTCTGCTATGTCAGGGAGTATGAACCCAGCTGGGATGGGTCCCAACATGGCACCTTCCAATATGAGTGGCCCACCAATGGGAATGAATCAACCTCGGCCTGGCATGAACCCTTTCAGCGCACATGGTCAAAGGATGCCTCAGCAAAGCTACCCTGGCCCCAGACCTCAGTCGATGCCCATGCAGGGCATTAAAAGGCCGTACCCAGGAGAGGTGAGCAGTGAAGATTCCCCCCTTTTTTTTTTTTTGTGTCATAGTACTCTGTGTGTGTATGTATGTATGTATGCGTGTGTGTGTGTATATATATATATATATATATATATATATCTGTATATATATCCATAATATGCATAATCATTATCTAAAAGAAAATGTTTCTGAGAGCTGCATATTGTCTATTACATTGGTGTATTCAGTTTATAAAGGTTGTACAAGCTCACTGACCATATCTTTTTCCAAAGGTCTGTTAACCGACAAATATTTATGTAATAGAGTCACTTGGTAAAGCCTAGTTCCAGGTTTGATTTAGCTTGAAAAAGTTTGCTTGGAACAAGCTGGTCTTAACAAATTATTTGCTTCACCAACAGATGTGCTGTATTAACTTTCTGTAGCATCTGCCACATAGAGTGGCTGCAGAATGGAGACTTTCCTTCCCTTTCCTGCAACACTATTGAGTCAGGCTGATCACTGCTCAGCTACCCAGAGGAAGCTTTGTAATTTATGAATGAATACAAAGCTTCCTCTGATTGGCTGGGGTGGAGAACATGAGTCCCCGCCTTTCCACCTCAGTCAATCAGAGGAAGCCTTTTATTCATTGATAAATATACAAGGCCTCCTGTGAATGTCTGAGCAGTGATCAGCGTGACTCGATTTTGTTCCAGGCGTGAGACCGGAAGTCTCTGTCCCACGGCCGAAACGCAGCACTGTATACTGTATGTAGCTGATGCTATGTAGTTTATACAGAGCTTGGAGCAAGAGCATCTATGTGTGATGGAAATAGTTTGTTTGGACCAAGTTGGTCCAAACAAACTACTTAAAGCTAAATCAAACCTAGATGTCAGCTTTAACTTTTTATATCAGTGTTGACTGCAACCATGTGATCTCCCCTGTCATGGCTGCCAGCTCTGATCCTGCGATCTATTGGGTTTTGTGAGTTTCTACTTATTGTGGGTGTTACACGCTCTTCTTTTGCATTCTCCATAATATAAAAATACAGTAAGAATCTGCCTGGGAGGGTGTGACTTTCTTGTGATGGTTGTGGCAGGTAACCAGACATGGGAATTCATGTGCCAAGAACTCACTGTAAGAGTCTCCTAGAATATTTGCTTTAACTTGACAACACTCTTCTCCAAAACACATCAGTTTTGAGTGGATTATGTTTGTAAATGTGTACCTCCTTTAAAGTACACATAGATTAAGATGTAAGAGTAATTTCTGTATTAAAAATCCTTTTTTTAATTGGTCTTATGTAATATTTACACTAGCTGTAAGCGATAATCATCAAAAAATTTAAATAAATAAATAATCGAAATGTATCACTCTGTGTGTAACGCATCTATATAAATTATGAGTTAACCTTTTTTTTAAGGCTGGGTCCACACTAGTGCGAATTGGATGCGGGTTACCCGCATCCAATTCGCAATAGCAGGAGATTGTGACCGGCTCTCTATAGAGCCGTTTCACATATCTCCGCTGCGAATCTGCACTGGGTCTTGTGCGTCTTTTGGTCCATTTCAGGTCCTAATTCAGCCCAAAACTTGGGCTGAAATAAGACCTGAAATGGTGAACAGGACGCGTCGGAATTAGGTGTGAACCCAGCCTTAATTGAATTACTGAAATTAACTTTTTGATCTTCTAATTTTATGAGATGCACCTGTAGACTAGTGCGGTGTTCACACACTTGCTTGGTTTGTGAATATATACAATTGGACCATGCTTCTTATAACGTTTCACATTTTTTTTTTTTTTTTTTTCATTTCATATAACATTCATTTTGTGAAATGTGTTTATAATTGAGTTGTAACCCTCTTTTTCAGCCAAATTATGGCAGCCAGCAATATGGACCAAGCAGTCAATTTCCCAGTCAGCCTGGCCAGTACCCAAGCCCAAATCCTTCTAGACCCATGACATCTCCAAACTACCCAGGCCAGAGGATTACAACACAGCAGAGCACAGGGCAGTACCCACCCCCCAGTGTTAGCATGGGGCAGTATTACAAGGTAACTGATGGTTTATGGAATGGCTCCTTATTGAAATCTTGCATGACTTTTTGTAAGGAAGGCTATGATAGTACTAGATCTGATTTGTTTCTCATACCTCATTTTTCACATGCAACCCTCTTTTGTTATCTTTATCCAAAAACGCATTAGTTGACATTTTGTTCTTCTTCTTTTCTCTTCTTTTTTTTCTTTTTTAAATGCATGCAGTCAGTCCAGGCCTGTAGCGCTGCTAATACATCTGCGATAAAGCAGACTCTGAACTGACACATCCCCATCTGCTAAGCCCTGGCAGACCTGTCACTGCCTGACAAGTACGCTGGGCTGGGGGCACAGGCTTCTAAGTTGCATGCAGTGACAAGCTTTTGGGAGAAGGCTTTTTCTTGTCACTGTAGAGAATATGGGGAAAGACTGACAGATTGTTTTGATGGCAACCTGGCACCTTTCCTCGACTCAGATTTGTGATGAATTTATGTTTTATTCTTTCCTTATGTCTAGCTTACAAACCTCAAAGAATTAGGGCAGTTTAAACTCCCAACAGCAAACACATCAGAACATTCACTCTGTATTTACAGGGTCTCTCTCACAGACATTGTTTCCCACAACCATCCAGTCTTTTCATGCTCCACTTGATGGTACATACCTTTGACCATTTATGTGAGAATGATTCAGGGTTAGTGTACACAGGGGGCTTCCTCTGTATATAGTTGTCCCTGCACACCTCTAAGCACTTCTGTGTGCAGTGCATACTACTCTGTGTAAATGGAATACACACACTGAGTGCCTGTGTACACTAATCTTTACAGCGTGAGAGGGTTCTGCTTGTAGTAATTGAAGATTAGTGTTGTCAATGTCTGTACTCTGATTAATAGGGATCTCTTTTCTCTCCAGTCTGCCCAAGATCAGTTAGTTCTGGAGATTTTAATAAAGGAGATGTTCACATTCAGAAGAGTTTATGGGCTTCTGCTTACCTTTTGTTGTGTAACTTTATGAATACATTAGCCTTTTGACTTGTATAACTTTTAATGATGCTTTGGGATACAAGACAGACAGAGATACTTGGGTTGTATGTTTTTTTTATCCACTGCAAAGAACTTAACGTTCTGCCTTGCCTAAGGAAAGCCACAGCTTTGCTGTATTATAACCTTTACCACGAAAATGAATATGTGTTGGGAGATAAAGAATATGAGAGTTATATTCTGCCATGCAATGGTTTATATTTATTTCCCCCTCCCAAATAATATCCAGATAACAATGTGAATGAAGACCTGTTCTAATGAGTTACAAATAATTTAGCAAGTTGACAGCTGTTGTCTTGTGATCATCAAGTAATCCCACATGTACATCTAGATGAATAGCTGTAGACATGTAAATTAGATGGTGAATCTTTATATCTAGTATTGGACAGGTCCCTTCTTAATAGTTCGTCTCATATCTTACTTTTCTAAGCTGCCTTTCATTCTAGTATTTTTCCTCATTATTTTTGTACATTTTTTTAATTCATTATTATTATCATTTTTCTAATAGCAAGAGCAGTTTAATGGACAAAATAACAACTTTTCTGGGAGCGGCTACAATAGCTATAGCCAAAGCAGTATGAACGGGGTGAGTGTGTCTTCATAACAAATCAATCATCCACTGTTACCAGTTTGGGTGGCTAAGAGGGTGATTTCTGTTTTTAAAATCTTCTGAAGAAGAATGATCATTTTTGGCATATTGTTAGCATTACATACAACTGGACATTTCTCTCTATTGTAAAGCAGATGATTGCAATACATTTTTATTATGTCAGCTGAAAGTCTGCTCAAGAGTCAGCTCTATTGGTGGTTGCTTTCTTCCATGGAAAGTTCAGATTGGTTGTTTTTAATAATCCTAATCTAAGGGCTGGCTGGACCTGTAACACTCTGCTGATGCTCTTTTTACTTTGCCCGCTAGATTATTTTACAGAGGTGGATTTTTAAGTGAACCTGTGCTTTGCTCTCAGCCATCAGGGGCAAAGACCGGAATCCCTGTGCAAGCTCCAAAAGAGCCCACATGGAGCCTAAATCGCTGGGCTAATCAGCAAGCATAAACAGAAAATTCAGTGCTACTACCCATACACCACATAGATAACAGAGCTCCCAGGTGCTCGAGCCACAGTCGCTGGCTGAGTGGAGTAATGTTGAAAAAATTATCTGCACTCCGGTTGTTGCTCTTAAATTTTTTTCATTTTATTAAATGGCCACAGTCAACAAACGCAGATTAAGTCAGTTCACGCGTTTCGGCCTATAAGGCATTAGTCATAACCACATTACCGACATAAAACTTTGAAATAAATAGCTCTAAAGATCACAGGCTCCACCCATTACTTGTCTTGATTGACCACAGGCAATTATCCAAAAAAGAATCAGCTGCAATACATATAGGGTGATCCATGTGTATGCCACTAATTTTCACACACCTTGTGATAATATGTACACACATGTACACACACGTGCATACATTCATACACACGTATGCATAAGAAAACACACCATAAAATTCAAAAAACATTAAATAAAAAAAAAAAGATGAAAATAATAATCCAGGTATGTGAAAAAAGACCCCAGAGGAGAGAAAGGGAAAAGGGAAAGAAAAAACAGAGGAGGCTCTGGGGAGAAGCATTCTTAATGTAAGTTAAAGTCCAGATCGCACCTTAGGTTTAACCTCTGAGGCAATCTAGTTTTTAATCTAAAAATCCACCATTGCTCTCTCCCCATCACCTCCTCTGGGCGAATGAGACAACCGTTCTATTCTTCTGAAGCGAAATGAGTAAAGATCGCCCTGATGACATTCTCTAAAGTGACGTGTTGCAATTAGAAATATTTCTAGCATTTGGATTATTTGAGTCACAGTAATGTTCCCCTGTACGGGCTCTCAAAGGATGTGTGGGACAACCTACATATTGAAGGCTGCATGAAATACAGGTGATCAGGTAAATTACAGTGTTTGTGCCACAGTTTATGTATTGCTGTACAATGAACTCTTCATCTGTTCAAATGCTAGAAATATTTCAAATGCAACACGTCACTTTAGAGAATGTCATCAGGGCGATCTTTCCTCATTTCTTTCCTGGGTTGTCTCACTCGCCCAGAGGAGGTGATAGGGAGAGAAGGCTACTGGGGAGAGAAGCATGGTGGATTTTTAGATTAAAAACTTGGGGGTTAAACCTGAGGTGGGATCTGAACTTGCACTTACATTAAAAATGCCTCTCCCCAGAGCCTCCTTTCTTTTTTCTTTACTTTTTCCCTTTCCTCCTCGCTGGGGTCTTTTTTCACATACCTGGATTATTTTTTAATTTTTTTATTTAATGTTTTTATTTGAATTGTAGTTTGAATTTTATGGTGTGTGTTCTTATGCATATGTTTATATGTGTATGAATGTATGCACGTGTGTACATACATGTGCATATTATCGCCACAAGGTGTGTGAAAATTAGGGGCATACCCATGGATCACCCTATATGTATTGCAGCTGATTTTTTATTTTTTTTGGATAAATCATGATCTTTAGCGCTACTATTTATTTAAAAGTTTTATGTTTGTAATGTGGTTATAACTAAGGCCTTATAGATTGAAACGCGTCAACTGACTTAATCTGCGTTTGTTCACTGTGGCTATTTAATAAAATGAAGACATTTTAAGAGCAACAACTGGAGTGCGGATAATTTTTTCAACGCTAATCAGCAAGTACCAGCAATGTCAAATGCTCCTCAATACACCAAACTTATGGATATTTCCTCCCAGGTGAACTAAAAGGTGAAAATATCCTGCTAAGGAGAGGGACACTATGGGAAACCTGTTCTATGGCCTTGCATGGGTAAAGCACAGGTTTTATTTATTTTATATATATATATATATATATATATATAATATATATATATATATATACACCTATTTTATATGGAGCGAGCGTATGAAGGAAGCACCAGAGCCTACACTTTTCTTATGCCAGATTCCAGCCAAACTGAATTTTCTGCTGTGTTTAATGTTTGACTTTTCTGTTTTTATTTGTATTCTGTTAAATCTCTGTGTTAATGCTTACTTCTGCTTCCTGCAGTCTGCTCACAGGCCATTTGTGGGTTTACATTATTCTTTTGACATGTATTATAATAGAATATTTTGTATGATCTTATGTATAAACAACAATAGGGCCTCGGCTCACACTGCGGCAGTATTGTTCTTACTGCATATTAGAGTCCCAGTCACTTGACCGCAGTGTGGACTGGTGGGGTCCCACCTCTCTGAAGCCATGCAATGTGTACTGACAGCAGAGTGTAAAATAAACCTTGCCAAATTTGTTGCTGCTGGAGTGTTTTTGGCACAAATCGGCTATGACTGGAAAGCTCACTGTAAGTGATTTTTCTCTATAAAGGAGTAAATAGCTATCTTTTAGTTTTTCATTGTTGATTACAGTATGTAGCGAATTGATATTTTCTAAAGACTTGGTTACTGCATTAGTTTTTCCATGCATGTTTACTTTCATACTTCTATTGTACTGGAAGTAGAGTGAAATACAAATGAGTGTTTCTCAAACCTATCCTTAAAGGAGAAGTCCAGCCTAAACTCGTTTGGCTGGGCTTCTCCTATGGGTCACAGGAGTACAATTAGTTTTGCACTCCTGTGACCCGTTTTCAGCAGAGAGCGGACTGACGTTGCAGAAATCAGTCCAGGCACTGCGTTATCCCAACAATGGAAGTCAGGAAATGCCGGGTGCCTAGACTGACACCCGCTGAGAGGCTGAGAGGCTGAGATGGTTGCTCCCCGCCCCTCCATATAGCTCAGCGCTCCAGTGGGCGTGGAGGAGCAAAGCGGAGAGCTGCTGACTGACAGTCTACAGCTCTCTGCTCAGGGAGCTGTGAGAACCAAGCCATCAGCGATGTTCGATCGCGTGGTTCTCAGTGCAGAGGCGCCAGGGGACAGATGCAGCATCGGACCGATGCTGAATCCACCTAGGTAAGTATGATGGGGGAAAAAAACCCAAACCCATACTTCTCTTTTAAAGTGGTTGTAAACTTCAGACATTAATATTATATAGAATTTATATAGCACCAACAGTTTGCAGCCCTTTACAATATGAGGGCGGACAGTACAGTTACAATACATTTCAATACAGGAGGAATCAGAGGGCCCTGCTCGTTAGAGCTTACAATCTAGGAAGACATAATATGAACAAAGCATATCCTTGTATAGTGTTTACTTGTCTCAAAAAGGAGCACTACGTGTAATTTATGTCTGCTGCTTCGTTCCTCTGCTATCAGCATGAACTACTTCTGACAAAATTTCCTGACACCAAGAGAAAAATGGTGACGGGGGAAGGATCTTCAGCTAATTGACAGCCACAGCTCTGTTCCTGTGTGCTGTGTGAAGGGGGGGTTGCTCCTTCCCTCCAATCAGCTCTCAGAGCTCTCATTACTGAGCTTTGCAGAGTGTAACCTCAGCTCTCTGTCCCTTTTTTCTGAAAGCTCAGACAAGCTGTAAAAATTCTAGATTTAAACAGATGCAAAGATTGCAGAGAGACTGGTACAACTTATGTAGAATGATTTATTGCATCTGTGTATCACTTGAGGCCAGTTACTTCAATGGGTATATGTAAGGGTTTACAACCACATTAAAGTGGAGCTCCAGCCAAATTATATTTTGTAGTTTTTACATTTAGTTTTAGCATGTGGAAAGATTAGAACCTTCTTCAGATTATTATTGCTGTCTGTGTGGCTTCTGGGGAGATTCCCTCTCACTTTCTATCCTGGTGACCAACAGTACAAGGGAGATCCAAAATGTTAAGGATGTCGCCATAGCAGGGGAGGAGGGGTATTCGTCCAATGGTGATACCTGTTTAGTGACACCTGATGGGACTTCCACTCAGATCCTCAGTAGTGACACAAGCAATGATAAAAAACCTGACCGCATTTCTAACTCTACCCAACTACATTTAAAACTAGAAAAAAACATTTTTTTGGTTGGGCTTAAAAATGTCAATTTGTTTTGTGGATATCCTCACAGGTAGTTTTAATTACTTTCTCAGACACAGAATACCCCAATCTGTGGATTTGTGAGGTTTCCTGTAAAACAAACCTTGTTGGTGGGACTTGAGGACAGGTTTGAGAAGAGTCTAAACAGAGTGATTATTCTTTCTTATTGCTAACTTCCCTCTCCCTCCACTGGTCTGCCTAGCAACCAATCAACCCACTTGCAGCTCCTACCCTCCATCTAGACCTGCTGCCTCGCCCATCCTCTTCCCTACTGCGAAGATTATAGTGCAGTGGAAGGGGGAAATAAACAGCCACGGGATCTACAGAGCAACCAAGCAAAGGAGAGTAAGGGACCAGGCTCCTAAATGCAGCGACTGCGGTGGTCCAGATGGAACTGTCACCTGGTACTGATCTGCACCGTGGTCCGCCTTTTAGTGATGCCTGCTCTAGTGGATATTATTAAAGAAGGGATGTTGTGATGTCTAATGTTATATTTGCATCAGAACACAGAGGAGTTTAGCAGTGCCCCTGTGGATATATATCCATGTCCAATGCCATCTGTTTCTATACTTAAGCAGCACTTTACAACAAATTAGGCATACAGGTATAGTTTACTCATTCTTTATTGTATTAGTGCCATAATGAATAGGACACAGTAGTGGGTTGTTTCAGAGAATTCATGTTATCAAAGGTCCTGGCCAGCAGGGCCATCTGAAGCAGTCTGTTACTTTGTTTAATGTAAAAATGCATACTTTAATTGACAACAAAAAGTATAAATGGAATATACTGTCAGATTGTAGCTTCTGGTTCTTATACATCGTAACTGGAAAATACCTTGCAATAAAGAATATTTACTAAAGCTGACCTTATCGTGGACTTAAGCCCAGTGAATGTGGGAAAAATATGAGGGTGTCTAGGCCAAGAATGGCATCTTTAAAAATCATTTTCATTAATTTTATGTCTTCTGCAGCCCTCCAGACCGGGTCCTGTTGGAAATTACCCCCACTCGCCTGTTCCGGGAAATCCCACACCACCTATGACACCTGGCAGCAGTATCCCTCCATACCTATCACCCAGTCAAGATGTCAAGCCTCCATTTCCTCCAGACATCAAGCCCAACATGAGTTCTTTACCTCCACCACCAAGTGAGTGTTTTGCTGATACATGCCATGCTTTAAAGATAATGGTTAAACATCTTTTTTGCTCTGTCGTCCACTGAGGGACACAGCTTGAGGGTAATTGAACAACCTAGAGTTTTACTGCCACCTATAGAAAAAATGGACACTACGTACATGCAGAACTGAAGCACAGCCCCCTTGAAACAATAACTCATCTCGCATCACACCAGCCCAGTTACACTACATCGTCCTCAGGTTGAATGTCTCCTTCTTATCTGCTCTATTTTTTGACTCAATTGGAAGATTTCCTCTATATTGGAGATCCTGGAAGTCCCTCCAGTTAGCCCATGAGCACAGGCTTTCCCAGTTCATTGTTATACTATATTCAAACCACCTTTTGTCCTTGTATGCTGTGCTCTGGCAACCAGTCAGTCTTCTGCCCAAACGTCATTTTAAATTCCTGCCACTTCTCCTCTGAGGGCAGGACTTGATGACAAGCGCGTGCGTACCAGCCACTCTTCTTTCGTTCATTGAGTAGCTTTGTCTCAGAACCACTGGAATCTAACAATTCCCTGTAAATGCACACTCCTGCCATCAGTGCTTGCTCTCCACTGTGTTATTCCAACAGCAACAGCTGTAGTGGGGTATGTTGTGTTAAAAGAATGCTTTCTGCTGTGTTATTTTCAACATGGCAGCAATAGAAGACACAGCAGCCTCAGAAAGTGCTCTCTGCAGTGTTATTTCCGACACAGCAGTCCCAGAGTGGTACACTGTTTAATAACTGCACATCAGGTTGTAAAGTGTCACAAATCTGCATGTTCAGTGGTGGAGCATTGTGCCACGATTTTGTATGCACTACTGCAACAATCCTTTTCTTCCTCTGCTCTCAGGGACACAGAGGGGGTGTAGGCAACACATTATGTGATTATTGTGCTCCACCTACAGTGACAATGGCCATGTCTCCTCAGCTGGTCCATGAGGATTCCATCGTGGTAGTATATTTGCCATAGTTCTAAATATTTAAGGTGCATGTCTGCAGCTGTAGGGTGTCCACCCTTCTGTTAGACCCCTTTTACACCAAGGGCGTTTTACAGGCGCTATAGCGTTAGAAATAGCCCCTTCAATCCGCCCTAAAACAGCTGCACCATTGTCTGCAGTGTGAAAGCCCGAGGGCTTTCACACTGCAGCAGTGCGCTGGCAGGACGTCAGGAAAAGTCCTGCCAGCAGCTTCTTTGGAGCAGTAAAGGAGCGGTGAAGTCACCGCTTCTCCAGAACTGCTCCCCATTGAAATCAATGGGGCAACGCTGTAATACCCCCGGCAAAACGTCACTATTGCAGTGTTTTGCTGGGGGTTTAAACCCTTTCTCGGCTGCCAGCGGGGGTAAAAGTGCCCCACTAGCGGCTGAAATGTGCCGCAAATCCGACGGTAAAATGCCGCTAAAAATAGCGGCGTTTTACCGCCGACGATATAGGCGTTGTGGTGTGAAAGGGGTCTTAAAGGGAAAGTAAATCCTCATTCCTCTTTCAGCATCATATTTAATCACTTACTGAGTATGCAGCTTCTTCATCTTCTATCCTTGTCAATGTTCCTGGTTAAGCTATTGCCATGGCCACTGCCCCAGGTTTCCTGTTTCAGGATGGTTCCTTTCTTTTGCTGTATCCTATGGTGTCACCCTTGTATGCATGCATCAGAGTTGTCTCCCTACACTGTAAGCAAACACTGCGCCATACCCTAGGAAGGCAAAGCACTCCTTGCATCACCCTCCTCTTCCCCTCTCCAAGCTAACAGACTGGCTCTAGACTGCACTGTCCACTGTTAACTCTTTCCCATAAAAACTAAAAATTTTGAGAATCAGTGCTGAGATAAGAGGCTAACAGCATTGAAAGGTTTAACTGCATGTGCGCTGGTAAGATTTTTACCAAATCGTTTACTTTAAGTGGTACTTCCCTTAAGCATTTGATTGCTTAGGAATAAAACATTCACTGCCATCTTTCCCAGCAGAAGCTAACACTGAGATGCCTTTTTTCTGATGCTGTCAGGGATTCTCCAGAGGAATCATTGTCATATGCTGATTCCCTCTACTTGGTGTAGGAGACCCCACTAGCTGAATAGCAATCAGCAGTTTTTCTGCCAAAACTGATTGTGGTTGTGCATTCAAACTTAAAATTAAAGGAGTCTGCTGTTCTTTCTCTTCCTCTGTGCCTGGGTTTGGTTAGCTTAACGATTAGACTCAGTTCACACCTATGCGTGTGTCCGGGCTGCGTTTGCTCGTTCATGGCAGCTCATTAATTTGAATGGACTACAGTGCCTACGTTTCCCCCAGAAAAAGGTACACCTTTTTCAAAACATGGTCTGCAAATTTAACATGCGATTTCCCTGCAGTTCACGCATACACAAATGCTTTGCATTTGTACATGGGTGGGGGTGCCATTTAGAATGGATGGTAGCCCTGTGCATTTACTCACGGCAGTGTGTTTTCACTGCAAGTGTTTTTGGGAATCGCTGCGGAAGTAAGCAGACTGTGCATGCATGGGAGGGAAACAAAGCCTAGTGCATACTGTAATGCATAGAGAGGTAAGTAAAGGTAAACTAACCCCTTTTAAAGGCTCCCAATGCCTTTGTATGTGTTCAAAAATTATGGATGGAGTTGATCAGCTATTACTTTCCTCTATTCCAGAGACTTTTTGACATCCGTCGACTTAAAGGATGCATACACACACATTCATATCTTCCAGGTCATCAGCGATTTCTCTACTTTGCTATTGGTAATAGCTACTGTCAGTTTGTGGCCCTTCCTTACAGCTTTGTCTCAACCTAAGAAGTACAGTAAACCCCCGCTATATTGCGGTTCAGTTATTGCGGTCCCGGTATATCGCGGTATTTTAATTAGGACCTGTTATACTGATATTGTGGTAATATTTTGCCATTTTCGCAGTTATCTACTCTATTTTTTACTGTACTGTACAGTTAAGACAATATTTTTGTGTTTTAAAAATCCTCTTGATCTCTCTCTCTATCTTTAATGTGTTTCTATTGCATAAAAGTGTGTTTAAAGACCTTTAAATGCTATTAAAAAATTAACAAAACATGCCTAGGGTGTATTTAAATAGGGTCTTTCTATTTCGCGGTTTTTCACTTTTCGCGGGTGGGTCCGGAACCTAACCCCAGCGATGGAGGGGGGTTTACTGTATTCACAAAGGTCCTTGCACCAGTTCCGGTCTTCTTCCTTTCAGAGGTGTTCTAGGCCTGGATTCCCCTCAGGCTAAAGACTTTCTGCTCCTCAGGAAGTTATCAACTCTGCAGTCAGGTTCAACCCCTTTAATTCCGCTGTTGGTCTTCTCTGCAAAGCGCGTGCAGGAAATGTTGGCATCCACCTTCAAAGTGGTTCCCCTTGCTTAGTTCAACTCAAGAACCTTGCAACTGCACATTCTCACCACATAAGACAAATAGGGGTTTATTTACTAAAGCTGGAGAGTACAAAATCAGGCTCACTTCTGCATAGAAACAATCAGCTTCTAACCTCAGCAGGTTCAGTTAAGCTTTGGCAATACAAGTCTCTGGACAAGATGAACTAGTTATTATGATGTCTCTGGCTTCTGTCCCTGGTGTTATTGCAGAGCAGATACCCCCCCCCCCCCCTGCAGTGGAGGATTGTCATGGTGGATGCCAGTCTTCTAGGGTGGAGAGGAGTTTCATTCCTTTGACTGTTCAGGGTTGTTGGTCCAAAGGACAATCAATGTTAGAAATCATTTGTTTATTAGTGGACACTGTGGTGTCTACCAGATTGACCAGATCTGTAAATTCAAGGCCTAAATTTTGTTTTTACAGTTGAGTGTAGAACAACATTTGGTCCCTAGCATCCTCAAGGATCAGTTATCCATAAGGTGGCCTTTCTTGTGGCCATCGTTTAGACCAGAAGGTTGTTTTGAATCAACAAACCTTTTTACAGTCGGTGGTTTCTACATTTCACCTTGGTGAGGAGATTTTGCTAGGGTGCCTAATGAACATCAAAGTGTGACCCTCAATGAACAATAAAGAAAGTAAGATTTTTGTACTTACTGTAAAATTATTTTCATGAAGTCCATTGAGGAACACGGCTTCCTCACCTCATATACTATTGTTCTCTCTTGGACTTCTTGCCACAACTAAGCAGGTTGTGATATTGGAAGTGTTAAAGCCTCAAGAAGGCTGACTAGTTTTCCATGTTCCTAGTGTCCATTTCTCATGATGGGCAGCAATATAACAGTAGGTTGCTTAATTATCATCAAGCTGTGTCGCTCAATATACTCTAAGAAAAGGATTTTATTGTGAGCACAAAATTCCTATTTTTATGTTCGTTTATGAACTTGGCAGCCAAATATAAGCAAATGATGTAAACCTAATTTCCTATAGTGCTAATGTATGATGAATGTGTGACAGATTGAACGCAAGCCCCACAAAACACTCCAAATTGATTTACTTTAGAAATATTTATGCCTTTAGTAAGGACAAACCTCAGCTCCCAAGTGCTGTTATAAGTAGATTGTCTCACCAGTTAGCGAAACTGAAAGTAATTATAGGCCACAGAGCTGAGAACATTTCTGGGCTTCCCCTCTGCTTTGTTTTAAGCCAATTTCCCTACTGGTTTCTCTGTTGCAACACAGCTGATGCAGGACAGAAGCTTACTTGGCTCTCTGTGTAAGCTGCAAGTTGCTAGCACTGCTACTTTGCATCACTTCATGTCTACTTTTGGGATGCAGCATGCTCTGCTTTGTCTCAAGTTTCAACTCACAGATAGAAAAATGTCTTCAATTAACAGTCTATGACAGCCAGCTGATTGGATGCTGTACCTTCACACGTGCTCACTGTTTGACTCCAGATAACTAGCAATGGCTGTTTTTAGACCTCTTAAGAGGCAGTTACCTGAGGTCATCATACCTCCATGTATTCTATTCTATAACCGTGAACAGTGGGGCACATTGCCCACACACCTATCTTCAAGTTTTGTTCCTTTTATTTATTTGTGAGCACATGCTTTTTTGTACATATCAGTTTCACAAAGGTTTCATGAGTTTTTAAGGTGCCTCATATAAATTTGTATTGTAATATTTGCAAGTTGTTCTTGGGTTCCTAATGTTGCTGCATCGGTGACCCTTTAGGGGTCTCTGGTCCCCTGAGCTTTGCTTACGCCTTTTTACATTGTCGCACTGCAGATGCAAAAGGGAAAGTTCACACTTTCTCTCCTTCTTCGATCTCAGCCAGCCACACAGATGAACTTCGTCTGACGTTTCCTGTGCGGGATGGAGTAGTATTGGAGCCCTTCCGATTGGAGCACAACCTTGCCGTCAGCAATCATGTGTTCCACTTACGACCGACCGTCCATCAGACCCTCATGTGGAGGTAAGTGTGTGTGTTTTAACTTAACCTACCTGTGCTGTGATTATTCATTGGAGAACTCTGTTAAACAGGACTCATGCTTTTTAAAGATAAATTATAGTTATTTTAGGTTGACTTAAGTTTTTGTTTTGCTTGTAAAAAAATCCTTATTTTACAAATTAACATTTAATGCAGGGTGCTTCTATGCTACATTGCCTGCTGTCTGATAAGAAAGCCCAGCACTATCTCTGCAGTTGACTGTGTCTACATAACTGAGGAGGAGAATGTGTTTCCCTCCTCTCATTCATTCACCTGTGTGTTTTGTGTAATCTGAGATCCTTAAAACCCAAAATTTGAATCCCTAGATGGACTTTTTAGGTGCCCCAAGAAAGTCACAAGATAACATTTTATTTGTAGAAAATTATAAAACTATATACAGCTGTCAAAAAATATATAAAACATCCTGAATACATTTATCTGCATAGGTATACCTCTCTTTTAATAATAAGGGAACATTACAAAACAACTTGCCCCAAAGAGATAGGACAAACAGACTCTACTTAATACATGTTCTGTTTCTCCATCAACATATTCCTCAACGTGTTTTGCAGGATCTACAACCTGCTTCCTCTTGAGGACATACAAAGAGGTCAACAGATATGCAGTGTTACCTAATATATGTAAAAAAAAACACCAACTCAAACAATATTGTTATACTTGTGAAATACATCATGAAATTCATATATCACACATATAAATGCAGATCACTTGTATAAATATAAATGAGTGCTGTATACATACACGTGTGTGTTGACCTCCTGAAGAAGCAGGTTGGAGGAATTTGTTGATGAAGCAACATAATCTGCATTAGGTAGAATCTGTCCCATCTCTCTTAGGTCAAGTTTTTTTTGTAATGGCAAAACTATGTTACCTTCTTATTACCAGGGAGGTATAGCCTATGCCAATAAATGTATTCAGTACGTTTTTGTTTTTTGTTGTTTTTTTGTGACGGCTGTGTATATTTTTTAAATTTTGTATGAGGGGTGTGTATTCTCCATATTTTCATTGTTTTGTATCTTGTGACTTTCTTGGAGCACCTCAAAAGTCCATCTATGGATTACAGTTTTATTTTTTTGTGCATTCTAATTGGATGTGGTGCCACCTATGTGTACACCATAACTCCCCAGACTTGCATAATTTTGTAATTTGAGATTCTGCTATGTAGGTCTGTATTTGCAACACTGCAGTATATCCGCTATCTTAAAGTAGAACTATAGGCAAAATGTTTGTTTTTATTTATTTGTTTTCGGATATAGTAAGGGAGATTTATAACACCCGGCAGTTTTTTGCCATCTGTGTCCCATTGGGAAGACTTGCCTTCACTTCCTGTCCCTAGGGAAAACTTGAACTGAGTGGAAATCCCTGAGGGAATCCCTTGCCGCAACACCAATGTCTCCATTGGAAGATTTCCCCTCTATTACATCTGTGGGGACAAACCAAAATTTGGGATTTTCTTTTACTTTAAATGATTATAAGTAAACTGGACAAATAGGGTGAATCTCCCAGGACAAATAGAAAGGGGCAAAAACAGCAATAAAAACCATTTCCACTCACTCTGTCCAAAACGTAAAAAAGTTTTGCCTTCAGTTATACTTTAAGCACTAGAATACCAGACTCTCACTTGTTGCCTACTGGTGGCAAAACGGCAAATATGAAAAATGTCTTTGTATAATTCCATGTTCATCTGCCTAAAGGAGTGTCTACTTCTTTTCTAAACATAATAATTAAATGAAAAAAAATATATGGAGTACCACTATGCATGCTCTTTGAATTACTAGAAAAGGACCAGTTCCTAATTTTTAAGGAAAGCTTACTGACTGAAATTGTACCAGCTGATTGGAGAAAAGCAAACATGGTACCAGTATTCAAAAAAGGGCCAAGATATATACCTGGGAATTACAGACCAGTCAGCCTAACATCAACAATATGTAAACTATTGAAAGGAATGATAAAGGACTATAACCAAACATTTGCTGATAAGAATAGTAGTAGCCAACATGGCTCTGTCCTGGGACTAATTCTGTTTAAATTGTTCATAAACGATATAGAGGTTGAAATAAATAATCCCTGTGTTTGCTGATGATACACAACTAAACAGGGCAATAACTTTACAATAAGATATAGCAACTTTACAAGAAGACCTATTTTTAAAATAGAGGAGTGGCTAAAATAAAAATATAAATGCAAGTTAGTCGTTGGGGGGAAAACCTCTGGGGGAATCAAGGATGGAAAGGGATTTCGGGATCCTAGTAGATGATAGACTCAGCAATAGCATGCAGTGCCATGCATACAAGAGAGGCCAGCAGTTTATTGGCATTGGTTATTTACTCAATAAATAAAACTGTAATTTACCACTTTACAAAACTCTTGTTTGGCCACATCTTGAGTATGCCATTAAGGATGTCCTTGAACTGGAGAGAGTCCAGAGAAGGGCACCAAAGGTAATAAGGGTGCTGGATGACCTCAGTTATGAGGAACAACTACAATACATTAAATGTATTCTCCCTGGAAGAGAGACACTTAAGAGGGTATATGATCACAATATACAAATATTTAAATAGTTACTATATGATTGGAGGAAAACCAATTAATCTTAAGTCTCTAAGAAGACATGCAGCCACACAATGAAGCTGGACAAGAAGCAGTTCAAACTGTGTAAGGGTTTTTTTTCTGTACGAGAGGTAAGGATGTATTTCTTAGCGAATGCAATGTACATTGAGATTGGTAGTGACTCGCACTCGCACACATCCAGGTTGAACTGGATGGCAGTGTCTTCAACCTTACCAACTATGTAATATGTGTTTGTATACAATTTTTTTTTCATACATATTCTGCTATCCGAGACAGGTCTGACCTGGAACTGCAGTTTAAATGCTACCACCATGAAGATCGTCAGATGAACACCAACTGGCCAGCATCTGTACAAGTCAGTGTCAATGCCACACCTCTCACCATTGAGAGGGGTGACAACAAGACTTCCCACAAACCCCTACACCTCAAACATGTCTGCCAACCGGGCCGCAACACTATCCAGATTACTGTCACTGCCTGTTGCTGTGTAAGTGTTATCTGTCTGATCGAGACTTCTCCATACTCTACTAAATCTCTTGTGTACTAAATATTAAATGAGCTAAAAGTACTATATACTATTGATATTTGAACGTGATGTGTTATTGATATTGAAATGTTCTAAAGAAATCAACACTAAACTATATAAGGTGGCATTGGAATAATCTTCTCTGATTTCCTATATGTAAACTAAACTATTAAGCAAGATCAATAACTGGTTATAATATTATAACAGTCTTCTGTCAGCATTATAAAAAATATATAACTAACTTGGGCATCTCATAGATTAGTAATTTTTTTTTTTTCATTCAACCAGTAGGTTGAACAAAAAAAAAAAAAAGACCCAATTTCTCCTTCCCCACGTGTCTTTGTATTCTGACAGCAGGGAGACTTCCCACAATCAGAATACACTGATCACTGCTGCAGTCTATACCCCGCAGTGCATCTAAAAGAGCAGCAAAAATCCCACAGGTTGGTTGTGAACAGAAGTCGATCGGTAGATAGACTTCTGTTCAACCACAGTGTCCACACATGGATAAAAATGTGGCCAGTCCCTGCTGAACCGGCTGAATTTTTAATCCATGTATGGGCAGCTGAGGTGCACATCAATCCTACAGTGTCTCTCCAAAATATGCCAGCATCTAGATAGCACATTCAAATGTTGACAAAGTTACAATTTATCTATTTTTGTTTCTGAAATGATAAGCTAAACCACAAAAAAAATGGAAGAGCTCGGGGGGAGCCGCTGTGCTAACTATCCGATGTATTCTAGCAATGAATTCAAAGCTTCCTCTGGCTGAGTCAGAGGTTGTGACATCATCAGCCAGCCAGTCAAAGGAAGCTTTGTATACATTGCTAGAATACATTGCTTTCTCTGAATGGCTGAGCACTGATCAGATAGACTGTGTTCCTTGTATGAGTCTGGAAGTCTTGGCTTGAACCTGGAACACAGTGCTGTATGCTGTAAATAGCCTCAGCTACATACAGTTTATACACATCCAGCGGCCTCACATGTTGGTGAGGGACAAACTATGTAAAGTATATCAAATGCTGGAGTTCCGCTTTAAAGGTTTTTGTTATAACCTTTTGTATTTGTGTATTAATATATAAAAAAAGCTGCTTTTCCTTTTTTACCCATAGTACCCTTAATGTTATTTTTTTTTTTTCTCGGCTTAGGTCCTGTTTAGGATTATATTATTACCCTTTTAGATTTTTCCAGATGTTATGCCATTAAATTATATAGTAAAACAATGAGATTTTTTATTGATGATGACCATAATAGATCTTCCTTTTTTATTCCACAGTCACACTTGTTCGTGCTGCAGTTAGTTCATCGGCCTTCAGTACGGTCAGTACTGCAGGGTCTGCTAAAGAAGAGACTTCTACCAGCAGAACATTGTATCACAAAAAGTAAGTTCACTCTCTTTGAATGCATCACAGTTGTGCATTATATACTCCAAAAATATGGTTTTCATCATCACATTTGCCCTGGCTCTGCTTTTTCTTTTTTTCTTTTTTTTTTAATCCCAAGGGGCATTTTGTATTAAAATATCACACTGCAACTCTAGGCCAAGCATTTGGCTCACTCCCATTGATCTCCTAGAGTAAGTTTGACAGGCGGTGCTGCCATCAAACTATGTATGCCGAGTTAAAATTGCCCCAGCCATGAAGCAAAGCATTGCAGCTGCAACATGTGTACAGCCCTGTCCATAAGTAGTTTAAAAATTGAGGTGTACGGTAAAACCAAAGCACAGCTGCCTGTTTTTATCAAATCCCTGTATAGTCCGTTCTTGGCAATCCTGTGTACAGACAGGAGGGAAGGATCTGGGGGGTGGAGGAATACAGCCCACACCACCTCCCCGCTTCTCTCGTCCTCTCTACTGCTTTTGTGCTGGGGGAGGAGGATTTCTACTAGAAGGGGGGATTTAGGAGTGGAAAGGATTCATGCGGGGGGATGTATTTGTGCTCGGAAGGGGGATTTTGGGGACGGAATTTTGTGCTAGCGAAGTATTTGAGAGGACAGGATTTACAACCTACATACCACAAAATTCTGCTTCATAAACTACATTTTAGGGCTTGTTCACACCATGTACAGTGTGATAGCATGTGCAAAATCACACATTTTTCCTCCCCGCCTAAAAAAGGGCTGCCTTTTGCCTACCATGGTCTATATGACTAAAAAAATGTTTGAAGGAAAAAACAGATCTTTGCCAGTAGTGACCACTCAAAGTCTTCCATATTGCATTGGGAGAGAACAAGATTGGACGCAGTGGGAAATGAGAACAGCAAGCTTTTCTTCTGACACCCTGCTTGTTTGTCTCTGCAGTAAAGAGAAATTTCAGCAGTGTAGCAGCATCATCTGGTAATGCAGCACTAAATGGAGAGGATGGAGTAGAGCAGACGGCAATTAAAGTCTCATTGAAATGCCCGATCACGTTCAGACGGATCCAGCTGCCTGCACGGGGACATGACTGCAAGCATGTACAGGTCAGTGCATCAGACTAACCACCTGTTTCAAAATAGTGTTGTCCAGAACTATTGTGACAAATCAGCAGCATGTATATTGCTTGTGCAGTATTGTGTGTGTGTATATATAATGTTTTCCTCTTTGTGTGTGCAGTGCTTTGATCTGGAATCCTATCTGCAACTGAACTGTGAGCGAGGAACGTGGCGGTGTCCTGTATGCAAGTGAGTGTACAATTTGTGTGTGTTTAATGTCCATGTCAGTTATTGCCTTTGTATTTAAGTATATAAAGGACTACAGATATTGCCCAGTTGCAATGTGTAGCTTTTATGTCACATAACACCTTTCACAATATTTGTCCCCTAATTTCTTGTGTATGTTATTTCACACCAAGTGACAAGTCACTGCTCAGCCTTCGATCTGCAATCTGCTTTCAATCCCAGCATGCACCAGTATCGGCAACAGTCTGAGCTTGCTGTTTGGCAATAAGTGAGCTATTGCCAGCTTGAATATTTATATCTACCTAGAATGATGGTAATGTCCTGCTGCAGCAGTCATTGTAACATGTACTTCTAGGCTGTGACTCTTAAAGATGTGGACTTAATCAGTCATGTGTAATACATTTTCTACACAGGATAGATGCAATCCAAGTTGACATCCCTTCCATATCTTCCTGTATGTAAGAGCTGTAGAAATGTTCATCATTGTCTAATTATAAACAGCAGATGCTGGTCATGTGGAAAATGAATATTTTGTTGTTTTTGTACACTTATACGTGTTTATTTTCTTTCAGTAAAACAGCCCTATTAGAAGGTCTGGAGGTCGATCAGTATATGTGGGGCATCCTGAATGCAATACAGAAGTAAGTCTTTCCATCTTCCTGTATGCTCTATAAAGCAATTCTTTTTTTATTGTTTTTGGAGAATCAAATTCAATAGTTTTTTTTTTTAATACAAACGCTTTTATTGAGGTATCAAAAGCATAACAAAGTAATTCCACATTTAGAGATTATCAGGTATAAAACAAGAAGAACATACACAAAATGGACATAGTTCTATGTATTCATACATTAAAGGTTTTACCGTGTGCTATATTTCCAAAGAAAAAAATTTAGGATGAATCCTGTCTCTTTAGTCAAAATATATAGTAGTTCAATTCACATATTCAGAAAGGATAATTGTATCTAGAATGCTTGTATCTCTGACTTTTGGAACCTATGTTGAAACCATAACCTCTAATAACTAAGTATCATCCATGTAACTTGTTGAGCTCATTCTTCACTATAACAAGAATGAGAATGAAAAGAATGAGGAGTAGAAGAGAAAAATGGAGAATTAAAAAAATAAAAGAGAAAAATCTGAGAGATGCTATATACCATAAAGGGCTAAGGGCCAAATTCAATAGTTTTATAGACACCCAACACTTTGGTGGGTCATGGCCTGCTTTTCTCATGTTAACAATAAACCAATATAAGGCTAGGGCCACATTAAAGTGGTTGAAACACCCCCCCCCCCAAAAAAAAAAATCATTCTCCTGTCCCTTTAAGGCAAAAGCTATAGATGACATAGTGCATTTTGCCTTGTCAATTTTCCCTTTGTATCTTCTACAGTACCTAGTTGATCCTGCCTAGTCCTTACTTACTCCCTCTGTAAACTGACCACGTTTATCATGGCTGCTGAGCTATGAAATAATGGTCTGCGTCCGTGCCTCCATCAATGCAGCTCTCCCCTGTGCGTGTCTGCATCTCCCATTCCCTCCCTCCCCGTCAGCTCCATAGTGTTCAGTGAGATCACGATCTCCACCCCACCCCTCAGCTGCTCCATAGAGAGAAATGGATGGTCCAATTGGGTCCGCCTGGCACAAAATAGGACAAACTTTTTTTTTTTTTTTTTTATATGACAGGATCCAAATATAATATAGTTTTTAAGGGGCGTTTTATTAAAAAAACATATTTGTACTCACATTTGAAACAATGGGGATTCCCCTGATGAAGTCGCGTGATGATACACGTCGGGATTGGGAGGCAGATTACCGGAAGTGACGGAATACAAGTATACGCATTGTATTGATTCAAATGGGAGTACAAATATGCTTTTTTTAACCACTTCAGCCCCGGAAGGATTTACCCCCTTCCTGACCAGAGCACTTTTTGCGATTCGGCACTGCGTCGCTTTAACTGACAATTGCATGGTCGTGTGACGTGGCTCCCAAACAAAATTGCCGTCCTTTTTTTCCCACAAATAGAGCTTTCTTTTGGTGGTATTTGATCACCCCTGCAGGTTTTATTTTTTGCGCTATAAACAAAAAAAGAGCGACAATTTAAAAAAAAATGCTTTCATTTTTACTTTTTGCTATAATAAATATCCCCCAAAAATATATAAAAAAAAATTTTTTTCCCTCCGTTTAGGCCGATACGTATTCTTCTACATATTTTAAGTAAAAAAAATTGCAATAAGCGATTATTGATTGGTTTCCGCAAAAGTTATAGCATTTACAAAATAAGGGATGGTTTTATGGCATTTTTATTAATATTTTTATTTTTTACTAGTGATGTCGGCGATCAGCGATTTTTATCGTGACTGTGACATTATGGCAGACACGTCGGACATTTTTTACACATTTTTGGGACCATTGTCATTTATACAGCAATCAGTGCTATACAAATGCACTGATTCCTGTGTAAATGACACTGGCAGTGAAGGGGTTAACCACTAGGGGGCAGTGTAGGGGTTAAGTGTGTCCTGGGGAGTGTTTCTAACTGTGGGGGGCGTGGCTACGTGTGGCAAGTCACTGATCTCTGCTCCCAATCACAGGGAGCAGAGATCAGTGACACTGTCACTAGGCAGAACGGGGAGATGTTTTTTACATTAGCATCTCCCCATTCTTCCTCCTCGTGAGACGATGGCGGGTATCCCCGCGGCAATCGAGTCCACGGGACCCGCGACCCAACTCACAGAGCAGGCCACCTCTTAAAGGGCCACGTACAGGTACGTTAGTTAGCCTGTACGAGCCCTTCTGCTGACTTATATCGGCGTGAGGCAGTCGGCAAACAGTTAATAAAACACCCCTTAGAATCTATATTACACTATCGGAGCCCCTTTTGTTTATATACTGCCACCACGGAAGAGACTAGGTGAAGTAAGGAAGTATCGCCATATATCCAGTCCCCAAGGCAGCGTTCATCACAGAGTGGATCCCTAAAGTAAAGAGGAGAGACACAAGGATTCCCCATGAAAGATATCTATTTAATGCCGTTACCTTACAGCACTGCAGTGAGGTGAGAGGCCTTTGAGCACTGAGGTGTCACACATATTATAAGAAGAGACACCAATCACCTGTCATTTTCACTGTTTGTTCTGACCAAGGTGCTTTCCTGCAGGGTGCTATACAGGTCCAGGGGAGTGGACCCTTGCTATGGGAGAGTTGCGTGACAGACAAGTCATGATTATATGCTGCATATTTACTGCTTATCCAGGGGGACTGAACAACTGTAAGTTGATACACCCCTGGGTGGTTAGCAGTTCACGTTAAAGTGTTCACTGTTCTGTAGGCAGATGCAGCGTAGTATACATGCTTGCAAACTTGTTGCTCAAATGCATGTTTAAATATACACATTTGGAAAAGCTTGAGCATGGCTGCTATCACTTCACAAAGTGCAAGGAGCTATTCTTTGTCTCGCATCATAAGGTGATTTGCGTCCTCATCCATTTTTATTGCTTAAAGTGTCTTGCCTTTTATTTTTCTCCTAATCCACAGTCAGCAGGAGAAAGATCACTACCTACTTCAGAGGTAGTTCAGACGCTCTGGGTCTACTTGAGTTGTCGGCACAAGTCAGGAATCCTGGTTTGTGCTGCCAGAAGAGCCCAGGAAGGGCAGGCAGGCATCCAGGTTGAATATTTAGCAGTGGATCTGCCAGTTTATCAATGATTCCTTTGGTTTAAATGGCAACAAAATCATATTTTTCTGGGGAGAGATTCTCTACCAGGTGTGGGAGTATCTTGGGCCATCCATCATCGGATGTCAGTGGCCCAGGTGTACAAGACCACTGTTTGGTCTTTTGTTTATACATCTACAGGATTTTTACCAGGTCAATGTCAATCACATAGAAGATAATGCCTTTGACCTCAGCGTATTACAAATAGCAGAGTAGGTTGTTCTTTGGTGACAGTTTCTATGATGGTGCCTCCCTCCCCTCAGGGGCATTGCTTTGGGACATCCCAGATAGTATTTACTATAGCTGCTCTGTGTCCCCTGATGTACGATAAAGAAAATAGGATTTTTTTCCTACAGTTTACCTGTAATGTCTTTTCTTGGAGTACATCACAGGATGCAGAGGCCCCTCCCCTCTTTTGGGAATTGCTTGTTACAAAACTGAGGTACTTTCTGTATAGGAGGGGTTATATAGACCCTGTGTTTTGGGTGTGCCAGTGTCCATTTACCTATAGGTGGCATATAACTCAGATAGTAATTACTATAGCTGCTCTGTGTCCTGTGATGTACTCCAAGAAAAGGATTTTACAGGTAAGCTGTAGGAAAAATCCTATTTTTATTAGCACAGGAGTATCATTCACCTATTTCAGAGAGTGATTAAGCCAGATACATCGGCAAACAAAAAAAAAAAAAAAGAAATTTGGAGGAGGCTGACTTTTGAAGCGCACCACATGTTAGTAAAGTGTACCAATATGCTGGGCCTGGAAGTATTTAGGTGGAACTAGAAGTCATGTGTTAGCTGGAACAGGCCTTTATTTAATTTGCTTCCTATTTAGTCTGTTTATAACTACATATCTTAGACCAATATTTCTCAACTTCAGTCCTCAAGTACCCCTAACAGGTCATGTTTTCAGGCTTTGCCATTATTTTGCACAGGTGATTTGATCAGTTTCACTGCTTTAGTAATTACCACAGCCATTTCATCTGAGGGAAATCCTGAAAACATGACCAGTTTGGGGTACTTGAGGACTGGAGTTGAGAAATATTGTCTTAGACTACCCTTTCCATGCGCCGGTTGGATTTCATTGCAAAACTAACAGTGTTGTCACTCTAGTACAAAAAAAGTGAAAAAATAATGATCTGTTTATAGGATCAAAAGGTGGTAAAACTTTGTTATGGGAGGTTCAGACACACAATAACTACTGTTAATGCGAGGGGCATACTGTACTTCCTCCTCTCTGTATGTCTTATTTTAAAGTTCTGCAAAAAAAAAAAAAAATAATAATAATTGTAGGCCATTTTAGTTTTAGTGATATTTTAGTCATCTGAAAGGTTTTAGTGGTATTTTAGTAGCCTAAAATAGTGTTAAATTAGTTGACAAAAATTTTCATCAACAAAATTAACACTGGCTAAAGGGTATTTTTGTTGGTTATTTTGAATAAAATACACTTTGCTTTTGCAAAGTCAGCTGTGTGGTGATCCAAAACATCACAGCTTACATATGTATATTTTATACTTGAGGGAGCGCTGAAAAAGCTGACAATCAATGTATTAGTGGGCACCACTACATAGAACACTGCATTCTTCTGGTCCTATGCTGGCAGTAACCAAAAGCCTTGTATATTTATTTTATTTTTTTCGCTCAGTATAAAGCATTCTATGATTTGGGGAAGTGGAGGTTGCAACTTCCTCTTCCCCCTCCACTTTGTCCAATCAGAGAATGCCTTGTATTCATTGCAAAAATACAAGGCATTCTGTGAATGGCAGCAGTGCTGAGCAAGCAAACCCCTGTGGTAAGGTAAGTATGCAGTGGAGCTGCACTTGGCACAAAACCCGGAAGATAGCTGCGCCTACTACTACAGTGAATATGCTCATTCAGGTATGGACTATGCATACTTACATTGGTGTAAGCTGAACCAATGTAAGTATGCAACTAAGTTCATACCTGGAGTTCAGCATTTAAGTTACAGTTCTATATCCTCTAGAGGAAAATAGTTTTTGTTTCTAGGACATCCTAAAATGGTGTAAAATGATGGAGGATGCATTCTACACAGTTCTGTGCATGGTATACAAACACCATATTGTTTGTTTCACAGCTCAGAGTTTGAAGAAGTGACCATTGATCCCACGTGCAGTTGGCGGCCGGTACAGATCAAATCGGAGATTCACATCAAAGATGATCCTGATGGAATGCCCTCCAAGAGGTTTAAGACTATGAGTCCCAGTCAGATGATCATGCCCAATGTCATGGAGATGATTGCAGCATTGGGGCCTGGCCCTTCACCATATCCATCTTTGCCACCACCTCCTGGTGGAGGAAGCTCCAATGAGTATGTAGGACAAGGTAAGACTTGATTGTGTAATATTCTGTCAGCGGTATGTTTTCTATTATAAATCCTCTGTACATCCCTGAAGCCCCGTGACTGCAGTCAACACTCTGTCCACTAGTGTAATGATACTTAGCCCAATAATACCTGCAGAATCACAAGAAATTACATTTAGTAAAACCCCTTTTTCTTTATGCATCCATTTCATTTTAGGTAACAGTTACCAGGGTCATGCCAACTTTGACTTCCCTCATGGAGCGCCAGGTGGCACAACAATGAACGACTTTATGCATGGGCCCCAGCTCTCGCACCCCCCTGACATGCCTGGTGGGATGTCTTCGCTGGACAAACCACTCAGTCACCCCATGCAGGATTCCGTAAGTGGTGCTTGCTCTGTGTACAGTCCATTTCAGGATGGCATTCTTATTCTTCTTTTATATATTTATTGACAAAGGGTCATAATTGGTCTTTTTCTCAATATTCTTCTCTGCAGATTTCTCATGTAGGAAATGCCGATCAGCCTCATGGCGCCATGCCTCAGGGCTTACACCCACCTCACCCAGGAAGCCAGCCTGGGCAGCCTTTACATCATGGTGGACCAGCACCTCAACCTCGACATCCACAACAATCTGCTGGCCATGGGCATGGGGATATGGCCTTTAACCCTTCATCAGTATTAGAAGGTCAGCCTGGTGGACAGGGACCTCCTGATATGCCAGAGCCATCGCTGGATGTAAGTCTATTCATTGTATATTGTCATATATTGCAGGAGCTACAGAGATGATTTGCTTTTTATTGGAAAGTACTTTCTTATCTGGTACTCCTGTATCTGAAGATACTCTGCCATTATTTTGTCTCCTTATGACAATAGATTTGTCAAGGCACATGTATCCAATAGAAGGATACCGTTTATTTAGAACTACAATAGGGCTCAGGAGACTTTTTATAATATCAGAAGGTTTTACATGTGATTTAATCCACTAAATCTAGTAATACAACAGCCATGTATTTCAGCTGCTGGAGATGCAAAACTCATACAGTTCACAAAGAAGGATATACATATGTGAGAATACAAATGGGCAGAAGAGTTTTTAGGTATGGAGTGACCTGACTTGACTTTAAATGACATCTGCTGTCCCACAATTATATCAATTGATTTTAAAAGTGTTATGCCTTGGAATGAACATAGTAAAATGCAATACAAAAGTTGCCAGTGGCAGCTGTCATCCCTCTTGATATCCTGTTAAAGAAGGAAGCCGCTTTACTTTTTTTCTTTAATGTGTAGCTCTCCTGGGCTTCTCAGCTTCAATCTATAGGTTCTTATGAACCATGGTGCACATTACTCTGGCACAATCACACAAAAACCCTACTTAAAGTATATCTAAAGGCAAAACCTTTTTTTTAAGTTTTGGATAGAGTGCAGAGGGATAGAACTCTTGTCAGTTTTTATTGCTGTCTGTGCCCCCATTAGGAAGATTAATTCTCTCTATTTGTCCTGTTTACGATTATATTTGAAGGTGGGAGTAAAAGAAAATCCCAAATTTTGGGTTGTCCCCAGAAAAGTAATAGGGGGGATCGTCCAATGGGGACACTAGTCCTGGGGGTCCCCTAAGGAATTCCCTTAATTTGCAGGGATTTCCTCTCACTTCCTGTTTGGCTATGGGACAGGAAGCAAAGGGAAATTTCTGCAATGGGACACAGATGGTTGGAAAAAAAAAATAATAATAATATCTAATATTAGTTATTACCCTCACTTGCTCTGTCCAAAATGAAAACAAGTTTTGCCTGTAGTTTGTACTTTAGGCCGGGTTCACATATATATGCAAATTGGATGCAAGTCAGCTGTGATATAGTAGCATCTGTGTGAATATTACAGCTGTAAGGTACTGTTCATAGAGGGCACAGGCATTGAAGTTCGTTATTTTCACACATTTTCATAACTGCATATCATGTTTTTATTTTTTTTAATTTTTTTTTTAATAGATCTTTATCATATATACATAATATTACCCCATCCTATTCATTTTTATCTTGAAGTAACTCTCACCAATCCTCCAAATTCTGCTTTTTTAAGCTCCTGTCCACTGCTCCTACACTTGCCAATGTCTTTAGTTCAGTCAGCTCCGGCTCAGTCCCTCTCCTCACAAATCATTGTGGCTGCATTTTTTTTCCTACTTCAGAAATTTGTCTCCTACATTTTTACCTTTGATTCAACAGTAAATTTAAGCTGGAAAAAGTTAGCGCTTACATCCTTCATAAATTGACCTCTACATTTGTAGAGCTGAATTTGTACACGCTGCAGTTCACACGTTTTGCCACTAAAGGGAGCTCTAATGTAGAGGTAGAGGTAATATGTCTCATTTTTACCCCCATTTCTGCCTGTTGGATGGCTGTCTAGATGCAATATGTTTAATTGCATATTATCTAGCTGTCTGACCCAATGTTTAGTATAATTTAACCCTTCTGTCATCAGGCCATTTATTCCTCCGGCATTTTAGGAATAAAGATTTCTCGAAACCCCCAAAACATGATACATTTTCTGAAAGCAGAGACCCTATATAATAAAATAGTGGCAGTTACAATTTATTTAAATTTTTTTGTCGCATAATAATTGTGCTACTGTTTAGTAAAAAAATAGTTTCATTAATTTTAGTGCACACATACACAATATATCCAATTTTTTTGTAAAATCTAAAATGAGGTTTTGTGAAGTAACTGGAGATCAAATGTCCAAAATTGTGCAAACCTTACAACTCTGAACCCTACAACTTTAAAACAGTAACCAATGGCCTTAGAGTAATTTTCCCACCCCATCGTATTACAATCGGCATCCAACTTGCACGTTCGCATTCATATTTACATAGAGGCTGAAGGGCAAAGCGTTTAAGATTTTGAGTTTTTTAATAATCTGTTTAAAGCTTTGTTTGTTTCTCTCTTTTTTTTTTATTTATTTTTTTACTATTGCTATTACATGGAGGCTGATAGCATAGTGAAAGGGGGGGGGGGCAGGTTCTGTTCAAAGAGATATCAAGGATGCTCAGAGGCGGCTCTAGGCTTTGTGAGGCCTTAGGCAAATCTAAGACCTACTCACGCCCAAAACAGGAAAAATAATTCAAGTGGACATTCCCTCCAACTCCCACACACGTCAGGCAAATTAGGTGGCCGCGAGGCCCCTGGGAGTGCGAGGCCTAAGGCAACCGCCTAATTTGCCTAATTAGAGAGCCGCCTCTGAGGATGCTATTAGCTGGGGATTGACAGTTCTGAACACAGAAGTGATCAGAGCTTCTGGGTTCATACTTCACAGTGAAGATTACATGTAGATGTGATTGAGCAGCTGTAAACACTTATACTATATAGTCGGCAGCCATAGTATCCAGGAGTTTGTTTATATCCTGGATCTGCTGTTGTCATTGTGGATAGCAGGGAAAGGCTTAAGCTCAATTTTACCTAAAATGAATTTCTACTTTTTGTGTGCATTGGGGCCAAGGTTAGATCCTCAGCAGTGATTTTATAGTTGTCTGGGACAGGCCTTCCAGGCTGCTGATAATAGAAGCCTATATATTCGTATGGGGAATGCAGAACACCCTTGAACTTTAGTGAACTCTGCAGTAACATATGGGGAACTGGTGATAATAGGAGCCCTGCTGCAAAGCTGAGCTCAGCATATCACAGGTTTGCCATGTGCGGAATCAAATCACTTTAATGTGGTATGGATAGCTGTAAAAGGCCCACAGGGAAATAAACCATCTTCTATAGTATATAGTATAGAATCTATACCATGACAGAGAAGCCAGCATAGCAGCCTTTCAGGATTAGAGCCTCTCTATATTTCTGTCAGCACAGATTTTTTTTTTTTTAAATATGAGAAAACAATCAAGGCTCAACCAATTGACATCCTGAGCCATGTAAAGAAGGGCTATCCTAAAGCTTCTGTACAGCTACATTGTGTTTTCACAAATGGAACTAATACAAATACACCAGCAACTATAGTAATGGCTAAAGTATTTTCTGGCTGTCCTGTTGCTCTGATGGCCTTGAATACCCATATCATACAGTTTCAGGCTCCATTCACGCTTGTGTGACTAGTCATGCAACTTTGGACTTCAAAATCGCATGCCAAGTCGCAGCCCAATATTTTCAATGGCACCCATTCAAATGGGTGCCACTTAGTCGCACCACAACTTTGATGCGGCTTTGATCCAGAGAGTGTAAAGTCGCATCAAAGTCACATGATTTCCAGTGTGAATGGAGTCTGAGATCATTGGCTGCAAGTTTGTTCTATAGCTAAATTTTAGGAAAAATGTAGGAAGTACTAAAAGCAAAGACTACGAAGCTGCTAGAATTTCCAGAAGGAGGTTTGTAGTGTAGCCCACACATGTCTCTTCTTTAAAAAATATAAACATAACAAGTTCCCATCTGACACCGCCTCTGGAACAAATAGGAAATAAAATGACTGCTTCTATACCCTCAGTAAATAGTGTAGGTGCCATACTCCTCTAGATACAATGCCTATATTTTTAGCAGAATGCAGATTGCACATTGGCCAACGTTTAGACTTCTAGGAGCACATAAAAACCTAAGAATGTGTATTAAAATGACATCAAGCTTATAGGTCTCTTGTATTTAGTAGTGATAATAAACAGTATACAGTATTTATCAAATGGTTATGAATGGTCTGATGATTTTTTTTCTCCTATTCCTTCTACAGCTGCTTCCAGAGTTAGCCAACCCCGATGAGCTTCTATCGTACCTGGATCCTCCAGACCTCCCCAACAACAGCAATGATGACCTTCTCTCACTGTTTGAGAATAACTAAACTGCAGCTGTCTCCCCATTCCCCAGTCCATAATCCAACCAATCGGGACACACTACGGCAGGCACAATTCTGGAAACGCCACCTCCTAGTCCATCTTGTCTAACCTTCCAGCAAGCTTGTGGTTGTGTTTGCCTCAGACTAATGGCACTTTGAGTGACGCTCCAAAAAGGCAACAGTGGGCTTCAGGCTGCCTGCAGACATCACACATGGTGCTTCCTGGTTTCCCCTCACCGAGGTCTATACATGGAAAACTTAGAAAGCAAGGCTTTCACTAAGAAAGTCAACAAGAAGTAGTATCGGTGGTGGAGGTCCTAAAAGACATGTATGGCACCTCCCAATGCCCAGTGCTATCCCCTTTTCCCACACCACCACCAGTCTCACACCAGCTGGAGGAGAAGAACTGTACCGTGACTTCGGAAGAAAGATGGAACAAACACACGCACACAAAGCACAAAGTTCCCGAGCAGTGAGCAGGTTGGGCAGACATCGTGCTCACACCACAAACAAGTGCTGAGGACAGCTCCGCTGGGGATCTCCTGCGTCTTTTGTTTGTTGCTGGGGTACACTTCCTCCTGTTTTTATTGTGGCATTTTTAAACACGTCTCCCCAGGCCTTTAATCAGACATTCGTGTTTTCCTTAGTGCACAGACTTGCACAAAGACCATGGACGCTAAGAGACAAAAATGGCCTGGTCGTTCTAATTTTTTTAAATCTTTTGTTTTAGGCTGCAAAAAAGGGCATTGAAGTTGGTTAAGACAGAGCAGCTTAAGGGTTATGTTTTTTTTTTTTTGTTAATAATTTTGCTTAACCCAACAAGACTGTTACACAATAACTGGCCTTTTTTTTACCTGCCTGGAGACCATTTCCCTTTTAATATAAACCCACATAAACAAAAATGTGTGTTATTTGTGCAATCTTCTTTCCCAGCCACCTTGTGGTCAAGGTACCTTCTAGAGGTGTGGGGTGGGGGTCTAAATGCATGAATCTGACCCGGTTTCTGTGCTTCTGGTGTGTTAATGCTGCTTGCTTCTGTAAAACTGTTGTTATATTTGTACAGAAGTGCATGTGTGCCAATCAATGTTATTTACTTTGTCTTTGTTAACGTTTCCACTGCTTTTCTCCTTTGCTGGCCTGTTATGTAAGTAAAAGGGTTAACAAGTGTCCCACAGACCACGTTAGCATTGAGAGGTTCAGAGGCAGACATTTCCTATTGGCTTTTTGGAAGCATCTCCTCCTCTCTTGCTCATTCTCTGTGTGCGTCTCCCAGCTATGAGATCACGTCCTTTTACATATTTTTTTTGTCCTGTCTGTTTTTGTTGTACAGATATGACTGACACACCAAACAACTATATTTTGTTGGCTCTTGCTTTCTTTTTCTATCACCAAAGTTGTATTTTGTACATTTTTTTATTTAACGAAAACAAAGGAAAAAAAAAAGGGGGGGGGGGGTGTTGAGTTAATAACGTACCCATTTGTTTTCCCATCCAACAGTTTGAAATTCATTTTTTTTTTTTTTTTTTTTGGTCTTCATTGTGTAGAAATGTAGTATTTTTTTTTATAAATGCACCTCTGTTTTATTTGTGTTTTATGTTTTCATTTTCTAAACTTTCTGTATCTTTATCAAGGTAAGATGGCAGCACACAGTGCTGTTCATATGCAAATCATTATTTTAAAGGAAATATTGTAAATATGTTCAGATATTTTAGAAATATGTCTTGCCTGTAACCTGGTTTGTTCTCATGCAGTTTTATTTTTTTGGCCAAGTTTACGTGACACATCTCCCCTCTCTTTAACCCTATATCTAAGTTTTGTGCAGCTGTGCATGCAATAATTTATGCTCTGGACCCCATTTTACGTTACCATAGAAGTAATTGTTTTTTTTTTCAGTTTATGAACCAAGGTGTTGCTGTTTGACAGGGGAACACCTTCAACCTAAAATGCATTGTCTTCATGACTGCTGCAGAACTGGCCCAATCCTATTGTGAAGGGATAGTCATGTTGCTTTTTATCACAACTCTCCACTCCTGCAGCATTTAAAAGTGACAACCATCATTTTGTAAAAAGTGAGAACACTTGTAGTATTAGTTTATTATATTTCTCATAAGAAACAAAACAAGGCTACATATCCTGTGTCTTAAAGACCTTTTCTGCATTGAGATGTTTTCCCCCAGAGTGTTCTTGACAATTTGGTTACATTGCCTATGGTGCACAGAACTCAGCTGAACTCCATTTGCACTAGACATTCTAGTGGAGTGCTAGAACACGTTTTTCTTAACGCTTTCTGAGACCATAGGTCGTGCAGGCTAAAGCCATCCAGATACCCCTGCCTGCACGATTCATTAGTATGCCAAAATATTCCAGCACAAATAATTAAAATAATCCCAGTTTTATTTTTTTTTATTTTTTGCATATCCCAAAAAAATGAAGGTTGAGCCTCTCGCCACATCATCTGACTTTGGCATATATGAGTGTGGGCAGCAGTACAGGCAAAAATGCTTTTGAGAAACAGCTGTCAGAGCAGTTATTAGCTGGAATCACGTTAACCCATTCGCTGTAAAGAGGGGGGAAAAAGGGATTTATAGCATTGCCAGCTTTTGCTTAGCCCTTTCAGATTGGAAAGGGTGAATGGACTTCACAGACCCCATGTAAATAATGTATATGAGCAGTAGAGACATAAAACACAGACACATTCATTTTCCTGGGAATGTGCATTTGTTTGTTTTTTTATTTTGCAAAAAAAGGTGTTTAGAAAAATGTAAAAAAAAACAACCAAAAACAAAAAAGCTAAAAAAAAAAACACGAAAAAAACAACCCCTGTGTTTCCATCCGCGTGGAAATGATCCTATATTTGGGGACGGGTGGGGGCAATGTGATGGGTCTGGGTGCATTTTGTGTGATTCCACAACATTGTTTCCACTCCTGTATAATACTCTGACCCTTTGTGAAGACAAATTACATCTTTCTTTAGTTTTAATTATGTACATGTAATATTTTAGCTGACATGCATAGTCCTGTGTATTTTAAAGGTGCTACATATAAAACACACAGAAACATACACACAATGAAGATAATAGTGGATCATGGGGAAAAAAAATCAGAAAAGATTGTAACCAAATTCTCTTTGTACAATTTTTGATATTATAATGATCAGATAGGGAAATTACAAAAAATATGGTACAATCTGTAATAAAACATACAAAAGGGCCACTGTATTTTGTCTGTACATTGTATGTACAATTTAATCATTCATATTTGTATCCCCTTCACTGCCAGAGACCATTCGATTTGTGTCTTTGGCAGTGAAGGCATAAAATGTTCAGAAATAACGTAATTGTGCTTTTTAGTCTTGCAAAAATTGTATGTAGTTAGTTGTGTCCACCTTATATTTATCAAATAAATATGTACTCAGATCAAACTGTACACTGTGTTAAGTTTTCATTTTATATTTAAAGAGTACTGCCTACACATTTTATACTGTGTTCATTTGTATAGCATGTTTGCTTTTAGTTCTTTGCCCTTTTTTAATAAATCTGAAATGTCCAATCGAGTGAAGTTTGCAGTTGCTATACTTGTCAGATACTTTATAAGGTTTATTATTGGTTGTTTTTAGTAAAAGTACATAAGGGAAGCAATTTATTTTTCCTCTTTGTACTAAAGAATTTACTTTATTACGGGGGTTCAATATACAGTGCCTTGAAAAAATATTCATACCCCTTTACATTATCCACAATTTTATTGGGATTTTTTTGTGATGGTCCAAGTGGCACATGATTGAGGAGTGGAAAGAAAATTAATAATGGTTTTCAATTTTTTTTTACAAATAAATATCTGAAAAGTGTGGCGTGCATTTGTATTTAGCCTCCTTTACTCTGATACCCCTAACTAAAATCCAGCGGAACCAATTGCCTTCAGAAGTCGCCTATTAGTAAAATGGTAAATGGAGTCCACCTGTGTGTAATTTTAATCTCTGCATAAATACAGCTGTTTTCTGAAGCCTTCAGAGGTTTGTTAGAGGACCTTAGTGAACCAACTGCATCGTGAAGGCCAAGGAACACTCCAGACAGGTCAGGGATAAAGTTGTGGAGAAGTTTAAAGCAGGGGTAGGTTAAAATAAATATATCCCAAGCTTTGAACATCTCATGCATCTCACAATATAAAGACTATGGCACAACTGCAGACCTACCAAGACATGGCCGTCCACCTCATCTGACAGGCCGGGCAAGGAGAGCATTAATCAGAGAAGCAGCCAAGAGGCCCATGGTAACTCTGGAGGAGCTGCAGTGATCTGAAAGTTCAGGTGGGAGAATCTGTCCACAGGACAACAATTAGTTGTGCACTCCACAAATCTGGCCTTTATGGAAGAGTGGTAAGAAGAAAGCCATTGTTGAAAAAAGCCATAAGAAGTACCGTTTGAAATTTGCGAGAAGCCATGTGGGGTCACAGCAAACATGTGGAAGAAGGTGCTCTAGTCAGATGAGATGAAAATTGTAACTTTTTGGCCTGAAATCAAAATGCTGTGTGTGGTGGAAAACGAACACTGCACATCACCCTGAACACGCCATCCCAACTGTGAAACATGGTGGTGATAGCATCATGTTGTGGGGATGCTTTTCTTCAGCAAGTACAGGGAATGTCAAGGGGTATGAATGCTTTTTTAAGGCACTGTAAATGACCAACCCATGCTGCATGTCCCACGCTGGACTCCCAGTGCTCAAACTGCAGTCCTATGCTGTATATCAAAAGTAATACAAGTTGGTTGGAATTCCTGGAAAATGTTGTAAATGTTACTTTACTAGAGAAAATAAAATTGTAATGATTTTTATGTTTCAGACTCTTAAAGGCCTTTATCAAGCAAACCCAGTGCATATCCATTGACTCCTCAGCAGCCAGTTTCTAGTGTGTGCACATCACCTTCTCAGTGGCCAATCATTTGCACATATTTATTAACCCTTCAGTGCCCAGACCTTAGTTTTGTGCAGCACACTCTCAGCACACAGCCTCCTGTGCATATGGGATAATCCATCACATTTATTAATTGCACCATACCACATGTTTCATCTCCTCTACCCCTGTGCCAACAGTGATTTTTAGCTTCACTGCCCCATTCCCTGCTTAAATATTCTCCTGCAACAAAGCCATGCCCTATCTCCCACATCCCCAGTGCCACCTCCTCAACTGTTTTCGGACTGCATCAAACAATCCTTGCTAATAATCTGCTTCAGCTTTTGCATTCCTTTTTTTTTAAATCCTAAACGCAAGGAAAGGGAAGTGCAATAAACATTTTAATTTCAACCTTTTAAGCAAACGCACACAATAGAATTGCACACTGTCCTCCATAACCGCTTAATGCACAGCAGCCCATCTGTGGCATTACTTCACCCAAGTGTCATCAGGAAACACTAATGTACAGTGTAAGATCTAGCTGTTATTGTTAGACCTGGTAAGGAACTGTAACCAACCGCTGCCCACGCTTGTGGATGATCTGGTGAGGGATGGAAACCCAGAGAGAAATGGACACATGGAAACATCAGCCCCACTTGCAACTAATCCGGTTGCCTTCAGATGACAAGCGCCAAGATCAGGAAGAGAAGGAGGCTGTAATAATCTCCATATGGTAGCAGGAATCAGGGTAGTGGAGTATGCAAATTGTCTGATCACATGATCCGTTATGGAGGCCTGGCCTCCTTTTTCAAATGTGACAGCGAGAGTCTCCTCATATAGTGGCCCGATTCAATCAGGGATTTAACCCTTTACACATATCCAGCATGCTAAGAGAGGAAGGAACTGCAAATCAGATGCAAATGGTATAAATCAAGGTGGGCACTCTTCCTATATACACACACTATATGTCTGCCTGCATTATAAAAACAGGTTAAGATTTTATTTTTATATATATATATATATACACATACATTTTTGTAAATATTTTATTACATCTTTTCATGTGATGACACTTTGCTACAATGTAAAGTAGTGAGTGTATAGCTTTCTATTTCGTTCATCGACGGACTCAGCGCCTCCTTAATCTTGACCATTGGATTATATCGCCTCAGCAGGAGTAGGACTAGACAGAACAGAAAAACACCTGGCTATGCCCATGAGCTGTCCTCAGTCATTATATAACCCCCTCCCTGCTCTAGATATTCAGGTTATTTCGGTCTAGTCAAGAGTAAGGACCTTAGTCCTTGCTGGGATCTTTTGGTCCTAGCAAATTTAGCTTTTTGTCTCTTTCTATCATAGAAGATCTATAAGTGGTGTGGTCTCCCCAGTCCATCGAGCGCTAGGTTGGCCACAACCTAGCCACAATGGACAGAGGCTGGCCCGCAAGTTAAACTTCTTGCAGGGTCATATACAAACAGGCTCTGGTCGGAGTCGCCTTGGCCAACAGACCCCCACATTGGTGGCGAGGAGTCTGGAGGGTCACCTGCACCTTGGATTGGTATAGTCCCCCCTCTCCTCCTTTGTGCGCTTTGGGGTGGACGCAGGTACCCTCCAGGGATGGTCAGACCTGCCTGCAGGATCCCTCCTCCCATCCTACAGTCTTTTGGTTAAGCTGGGCTTCCCCCTCCCCCCACGGATTGGTGGGAGTCTCAGGGCAGACAGCAGAGACCCCTGGGGGTCTCCCCCGCCATTTACCTTCTGGGTGGTGTGTGTCCTGCCCTGGTGGTATAGGGGTTCCAGTGCAGAGGGTGCAGCGAAGACCCCTAGGTGCATGCCCTGCTGTGTGTGCAGCGTAGTGTGCAGTTTGGGGGTCCCAGTGCAGAGCGCACAGCAGTGTCCCCTTAAATGTTCACCCTGTCTGGTGGAGTACAGTACCTTTTTGGAGGGGGGTCCCCTTGCAGAAGGTGCAGCTTTGTTGAAGGCACAGAGAGGATCCTGGCAGCATGCTTCAGCATGTCAAACGGCCGGCGGCCATGTTTGGGAGGCCCAATGACATCATGGTGGCCATTTTCCCTTGGTTTGGCTGGTCTCTGGCCGGCGGCCATGTTTGTGTAGCTAATGACATCACGGCGCCCATTTTTCCTTAGTCTAGTGAGACGCTAGAGATGGCTGGAGCCTCGTGGAGATGCCAGGGCTCCTCCTCTTCCTCCTTTCTTCTCCTCATCCTGCCCGGGATGGATGAAATAGATGCCGACCATTTGTGTTTGCTGGGTCCGAATTGCGGCGCTCTTGTGGCTGGGAGGGGGGGGTCCTTGTGTATCTCCCTCTCTGTTGATAGGTACCCTGGCCATTGGGATGTCCCTTAGTGGTGCCAAAGATCCCTTTTGTACTACAGGGTCTTCTTTCCTATGGAGCCTCAGGGTCACATCTCACCCACTGATCCCCCTCATGGAGGTGGCAGGTCCCTCAGAACCCTAGCTTCCCATGGTTGTGCTGACGGCGGTCCTTGAGTCATTGATATCCCGGGTGGAAGTAGCATGTGGGCAAAGACCCAGGAGGCAGCTTCCCCTCACCTTCCTCTGCTCAGTCTTTCTCATCTGATTCTTAGCCTGATTCTGCCAGGGACATGGCCCATCCAGGGGGGTTTAACATCTCGCACCCTGACCCATCCGATAGGATGAGTCCTCAGCAGTCTCAGCGAGTGAAATGCTCTGGTGGACGCACTTGTTAATGCGGTCTGGAAGACTCTAAAGATGTAGGATGCAGCTGACGGGGCCACATATTTGGCTGTGTCCTTTGGTACGCATAAGTCACCTCGCACACCAAAGGTGTTTCCTCAGCTGCCTTATTTTTATAGGTTTACCTATAAATAATGGGAACAATCAGTCACCCTTTGTGGTCCCCAAACATTTCTTAGTATGCTACCCCTTTGAAGAATCACTTTTAAAAAAGTGGGCTACCCCACCAGTGGTGGACCCTCCTGTTTTCAGGTCGAATAAAGCAACCATGATCCAATGTTTTATGAGAACGATCGTCTGGAGATCTCATCCATCCAGTGAGCCTGGGTCCCTTTGGTCATCCTTAAAGCCTGTTTTACTCACCAGGTGTGTACACCTGTGTGAGTCCATTCTTTCCAGTAAGCGACTAGTGCTTCTGGTGGTGGATTTTCTTTGTCACTCTTCATTTGGATATTCACTCAAGATTCTTCACGATTGTCATTCACTTTTTATTGGATTTCACTATTCGGATTGTTTTGTTACCATTGGATTTCATCATTTGGAATTCACTTAGACCCATTTAGGGGTCCTTCTTTGGTCATTTTGGACTTTTTATTATCATCACTGAATATATGTTATTATGTATTTTTGTTTATTTTTGTCATTCATTTCCTCACATGTTAACTTTACGTTAGATGTTGAATATTTAGTTAGCGCTGCACTTTTTCCACAAATATGTCCATCTAGATCGCGGGCAGCTTTGGCTCCTTCCTGTGTCTCCTCCTTCTCGGCGGCTTCCCCTGCATTTGCTCCTCAGCGGCCAACACAGTCGCTTCTCCTCTCGGCCAATCGGATTTTATGGTCCTGATTGGCCGGGAGGAGAATCGGGAAGACAATAGCGAGTATTAATACGCTACTGTCAAACAACTGGGTGGGCTCAGGGCACAGTGCTCTGCGCCCCGAGCCCACCCTTTTCTAAAGCCAATTAGAGCCTCGGGCTCTAACCACGTGCTTCAAAAAAAAACATTGAAATCCATGCATCCGGCCCCCTGCATGTAGATTAGGGGCCGGGTGCATGGATTAGGGGGGTGGGCCGCCACTGGATCTGAGGAAGCCCACAGCTAGAGGTATCAGCAACGTTTAGAACAAGAATAAGACTTGTGGCAGAATATTCATTTTGATAAAGCAAATACAGACTTACCATGGGAATTTTGATCTATCCCATTTGCGTAAGCAATCCAATATTTCGTTATATATGTTTTTGTAAAATATTTTTGTAAAAATCAGACTGCGGAGTTGTTCGATTTATCACCAGATTGCAAAGTGTACATTCTTTCCATGTAAATGAGAACTGGGTACACTATTTTGGTAGGAGGGAGCCCAACACTCAGGATCTCTGATTTAGCGGCATTTAATTTGAAACTGGAAAGGGGGGCTGTATTTTTTTTAAATTGTCTTAAAAGTATTGGAAAAGATTTTTTGGGTGTGTATAGAAAGACATCTGCAAAAGCCGCCAGCTTTTGTTTCATGTGTCTAAGTTGTATCTGTGGTACGGTTTAGTGTGGTCAGTAATGCTTCTAGATACAATGAACAGCAAAAATGATAGTGGGCATGGGCGTCCGCAGGTAGGGGCAAGGGGGGTCAAGTGCCCCCCCTGGAATCAGGGATCGGATCTTAAATTCAGCACAGTTGTGTCTCTGTCGAGGTGCCGCACCCGGGTGCCACCCACCAGTGGGGTGACACCATTAAGGTGCTGTCAAGTGTAGTGTGACTTTGGGCTCTTTTCCCTGCTCAGTCCAGCAGAGAACTTGGCAGTGCTGTGACGGAAGAATGGCGAGCTGCGGGCTATCAGAGGTTTCCCCCGCTCGCCCCACCCATTCTTCTGTCAGGGAGAAGAGACGGCGGCTCTCACTCATCGTCCAGCCAGAGTGATCACTGCTGTAGTTTTGCTGGGTCTGGTAAGAGAGCCTGTTGGCCATTACCCATTACTTATCCTAGGGACTGTAATAAGTCTGCAGACTCTGACCATAATAATGTGATAATGACATTGTCGAAAAGGGGCGGTGCATGGGTGACCCTAAAATTATGCCCCCCCCCCCCCCCCCCCTGGAAAAAGTTCTGCGGATGCCCATGATGGTGGGTACCCAATGAATGAATGACTTGTATAGCGCTACCTATGCAAACTGAATCGCCTCGGGTAGTGGGTACCCAATGGGAAGCAATATTGTTTGTAAAAATAAATAAATACACCCATTATATATACCTATATATAATCATTTTGAGCCTGCAAAGCACTGTAACCACAATCAGCAGGTACAGTGCTTTGTCTCTTGCAGATGCTGCCTCCAACTCTGGAGCATACCAAAGTATGGACCTTCAGCTACAGAACTGGAGGAAGTATCAATGGACTACAAGTGTGGTGACTTCACCACATCACCTTTGTGCCCTATTGAGAACTACAGTCCTTCTGCCACAGTTGAGGATGGGACTTGTAGTTTTTTTCATTCATAGATTACTGTGAATGAATGACGCAGCTGGGCATGTCTCTGCAAATCTGACAGCAGAGAGATGAGCCTCAGGGTTCTGTAAGTGGGAGGCAGTTTGAGGATTTGAGGGCTGTGGACCTAAATATCATTATAATATATATATATATATATATATAATATGATCATAAAAGTGGAAATGGCTTTTAAGGGATTCTAAAAATATAGGGTCGCCTCTTTTGGCCTCCAAAAGTGTTTGGTCACTGTTACTGCTATCATGACACTAACAGGTGCATTTGTAATAGAGGATGATTGTGCTGGGGGGGGGGGGGGGGGGGGGGGGAGGGAGTGGTTAACAAAGATGAGGTCCAATCTGGAAAAGCAATTTTGGGCTGTCAAGTATTATAATTAATCCTTTGTATTGGGATTCAGAATCCCCCATACATATAGTAGTTGCAGCATTTGTAAAGAATGCTCGACTATTATGCCCCGTACACACGGTCGGATTTTCCGACGGAAAATGTCCTATCGGACAATGTTGTCGGAAATTCCGACCGTGTGTAGGCTCCATAGGACTTTTTCCGTCGGATTTTCCGACGGACAAAGTTTTATCTCCTGCTCTCAAATTTTCCAACAACAAAGTCCTATCGGACTTTTTCCGATCGTGTGTAGCGAATTCCGACGGACAAAGTGCCACGCATGCTCAGATCACAATACAAGACCAAAGCTATTGGCTACTAGCCTCTATGTAGTCCCGTCGTAGGCAACAAACGTCACCACGTTCAGAATGATCGGATTTTCCGACAACTTTGTCCGACCGCGTGTATGCAACACCAGTGTCGGACAAAATCCGTCGAAAAAATTCGGTGGATTTTGTGGTCGGATTTTCCGACCGTGTGTACGGGGCATTAAAGTGGAACGACACTAAATCTGAACACCACAAACCAAAAACCCTATTTAATTAATTCCCCCCTCCCGAAGACTTGTATGAAATCATTGGCCTAGTCTTGAAAAGGAAGTAACTGAAGAAACGTAAAAATAAAAGTTCGAGGCGGCTGGAACTTTGATATGTAACTAATCCAACTGAACAGGCAAGGGAGGCATGGATGTCGGCCCAGGACTCCCTGGACCGTCTGAGATCCTCTACGGCAGAGAAAAAAACGTTTTTTCACGAAACTTGCATTCTATGAGGAAGGTGAACAGACAGGCAGACTTCTGGCCAAAATAGCAAGGTCCCAGCAACACTCCCAGGCTATTGGCGCTATTAGAGCTGCCAATGGTAAGGTGGTTAACACACCCAAGGCCATTATTTCTGAGTTGGCATCTTTTTACAAAAACCTATATGGGTCAAGAGATGCTTACACGGACGAGGAATTAGAAACGTATATGTCGGATATGGATTTGCCCATGTTACCTGCCACAGCTAGGGAACAAATCAACGCCCCTATCACTTTAGAGGAATTAGACGGCAGCCAGTTCTTTCCCCACGCATAAGGCCCCTGGGGAGGATGGTCTCCCCATAGAGGTATATACCAACTATGGAGAACAGTTACTGCCTGAGCTTTTGAAAGTGTTTAATGCCTCCCTGGAGTGTGGGCAGTTGCCGGAATCTTTTGAAAGTGTTTAATGCCTCCCTGGAGTGTGGGCAGTTGCCGGAATCTATGTCTAGAGCTAATATAATACTATTGTTGAAGCCTGGGAAGGACCCGGTTGACCCTGGGTCGTACAGACCTATATCCTTGCTCCAGAGCGATGTAAAACTCCTGGCCAAAGTGCTGGCGCTCAGGGTCAACGGGGTAATAACCAGCATTGTTCACCAAGATCAGGCTGGCTTTATGCCGCAGAAATCTACAGCCACAAACCTGAGGCGACTTTCTTAATATGCAATTACAAGCGGATAATGGGGGACACAGGGCTCTCTTGTCCCTAGATGCCAATAAAGCATTTGATAGTGTCAGCTGGCGGTATCTATGGGCAACATTAGGAAAGTTTGGCTTTGGGGAGAGATTTATAGCTTGGGTGAGGTTGTTATACACCTCGCCCCAGGCGACTATTAGGATGGGCGATAGGATGTCTCCGGTCTTCGCACTCGGCAGGGGGACGAGGCAGGGATGCCCGCTGTCCCCGCTGCTGTTTGCGATAGCTGTGGAGCCGCTGGCAGCCCTGGTGCGGGCGAGTACCTGCATCCAGGGGTTCCAATATGGTACGATACAGGAAAAGATCATGTTATATGCTGACAACATGATGCTCTTTCTGGGGGACCCTTCACAATCCCTTCCCGGGGTCAAGTCCATCATAAAGAAATTTGGTCACTTCTCCGGTTTGACCATAAATTGGTCAAAATCAGCGTTGATGATGCTGGATGAGGGTGGGGAGGTGAACCTCCCTGACTCTTACCCCATCCCGGTGGTGAGCAGCTTCAAGTACCTGGGAGTGCAGGTGTCGCCCAGGCTTGGGGATTACTGCACTCTCAATGTGCATCCCTTGCTGTCCAGGTTCAGGGATAAAATGAATACCTGGAATGCCCTTAAAATGTCACTTGCGGGCAAGGCCATTTTAATAAAAATGTCTCTTGCAGCTCCAGAGTTGGAGGCAGCATCTGCAAGAGACATTTTATTATATAAGGCCCCTGGGGAGGATGGTCTCCCCATAGAGGTATATACCAACTATGGAGAACAGTTACTGCCTGAGCTTTTGAAAGTGTTTAATGCCTCCCTGGAGTGTGGGCAGTTGCCGGAATCTATGTCTAGAGCTAATATAATACTATTGTTGAAGCCTGGGAAGGACCCGGTTGACCCTGGGTCGTACAGACCTATATCCTTGCTCCAGAGCGATGTAAAACTCCTGGCCAAAGTGCTGGCGCTCAGGGTCAACGGGGTAATAACCAGCATTGTTCACCAAGATCAGGCTGGCTTTATGCCGCAGAAATCTACAGCCACAAACCTGAGGCGACTTTCTTAATATGCAATTACAAGCGGATAATGGGGGACACAGGGCTCTCTTGTCCCTAGATGCCAATAAAGCATTTGATAGTGTCAGCTGGCGGTATCAGTGGGCAACATTAGGAAAGTTTGGCTTTGGGGAGAGATTTATAGCTTGGGTGAGGTTGTTATACACCTCGCCCCAGGCGACTATTAGGATGGCCGATAGGATGTCTCCGGTCTTCGCACTCGGCAGGGGGACGAGGCAGGGATGCCCACTGTCCCCGCTGCTGTTTGCGATAGCTGTGGAGCCGCTGGCAGCCCTGGTGCGGGCGAGTACCTGCATCCAGGGGTTCCAATATGGTACGATACAGGAAAAGATCATGTTATATGCTGACAACATGATGCTCTTTCTGGGGGACCCTTCACAATCCCTTCCCGGGGTCAAGTCCATCATAAAGAAATTTGGTCACTTCTCCGGTTTGACCATAAATTGGTCAAAATCAGCGTTGATGATGCTGGACGAGGGTGGGGAGGTGAACCTCCCTGACTCTTGCCCCATCCCGGTGGTGAGCAGCTTCAAGTACCTGGGAGTGCAGGTGTCGCCCAGGCTTGGGGATTACTGCACTCTTAATGTGCATCCCTTGCTGTCCAGGTTCAGGGATAAAATTAATACCTGGAATGCCCTTAAAATGTCACTTGCGGGCAAGGCCATTTTAATAAAAATGATACTAATGCCCCAATTGCTTTACTTTCTCCACAACTCTCCAGTGGTAATACATTTAAAAATCTTTAGAATAGTAAACACTCTCTTTAGAAGACTTCTATGGCACAATAGACCCCCCCCCCCCCCCCCGAATACGACTGGAACAGCTACAGCAACCAAAGGACAGCGGAGGGCTGGCACTTCCCAACCCTTGGCTGTACTATATAGCGGCCCAGTTGCAACATTTGATCGGCTCTATGTCCCAGACCCCGGGTGGCTCGTCGGCTCAACTGATGCTGATGGCCACGGGGGCAGAGACCATTCCGGCGGGGCTGGAGGCGCAAATGTTCTCGAAGTCTAACAAACAGACCCCGGCGCTTTCATTGGTACAAAAGATATGGAACAAGAGTAGACAGTTTCAGGGGGTGCAGGGATTCACGGAGTACAGCCCAATATGGGATAATAAATCCTATGGAGAATTGGTTAAGCTACAGCAGGGACCCAGATGGCGTGCCTGGGGGGTATCCCTACTGTCCCACATATTTGAGAACGGTAAATTGCTGTCCTTCCAAGAACTGCGAGTGAGGTTTAACATACCTGCTAATATGCATTACTACTATATACAACTACAACACGCAGTCAGGGCACAGGGGAACGCGGTGGAGTGGATACAGTCACGCACTCCAGTGTTCCAGGTGATGCATACAAGCACGGAAACTAAGGGGTTTATCTCCCAGTGTTACCAAATGCTGTTAACAAAACATTTGCGGACATTCCCAAACAGAGCAGAGGACATGTGGGAGAAGGACCTAGGCCAAATATCAGGGGATCAGTGGATAGAAGCTATGCAATCGGTAACTATATGTTCCCTCAATGTAGCGCAGAAAGTCTCCCAGCTCTACATACTACTGAGAGTCCATTATACCCCGACCAAACTGTATAAAATGGGTAGACTGCCAGACCCACTCTGTAACCGATGCAGGAGACAAAACGGTGACCTCATACATCTCTTATGGAGATGTCCAAAACTCCATAGATACTGGAACGAAGTGGTGAGCATACTTAATGGAGTGTTTCAGACAACAATCCCCGTGGACCCCCTATGCTGTCTGCTGGGGGTCCTTGAGGATATAATCCCAGAGGAGCCAATTAGAATAGCAGTCTCTAGAGCGTTGTTCCAAGCTAGAAAGCTAATATTAATGGGATGGAAGTCAATACTGCCACCGACCGTTACCTCCTGGATAGCACACATGGGGAACACACTTCGAATGGAAAAATATATATATCAGCACAGGGGAAGCCCAAGCAGGTTTGAAAAGATATGGTCTAAATGGCTGGACACTCCAGGCTTGAGTCCCAGGGAACTGGTCATATCAAGACTTTTGCAATGTTTATAAAATACACCGCATATGTCTATGTAAGCAATCTGTATATGTTATTGAGCAATGCCAAAGAGAAAAATGTATTTGTTATAAACGTATGACACGAAGCTGTTGGAAAATGTATGCACAAAGGAAACTGTTGTGATATGCTCAATGTTTAATAAAAACCTTTTTGATTAAAAAAATAAATAAATAAAAGTTCAAAACAAATAAACATAATATACCTTTCTATCTATTTAGGCTTCATGTACACAACGTTGTTTAACCTCTCCTGAACAATTTAACTTGACAGCTAGAAGCCGTTATCTAAAAACGTCCGTTTAGCTGCGTTTACATGCCTCGTTTAGCAGCGTTTGCGTTTTTCTTTTTTGTTAAAATGAAAAACTTCTAAACAAAAACGCAGCTAAAAGCACCGTCAATTTAAAAAAAAATCATTATTTTTAACTTTTTGCTATAATAAATATCCCCAAAAAATATTAAAAACGTTTTTTTTTCCTCAGTTTATAGCTGATACGTATTCTACATATTTTTGGTAAAAAAAAAAATCGCAATAAGCATATATTGATTGGTTTGCGCAAAAGTTATAGCGTCTACAAAATAGGGGCTAGTTTTATGGCATTTTTATTATTTTTTTTTTTTTTACTAGTAATGGCGGCGATCAGCGATTTTTATCCTGACTGTGACATTATGGCGAACATGTCGGACAATTTTGACACATTTTTGGGACCATTGTTATTAATACAGCGATCAGTGTGATTTAAACATGCATTGATTACTGTAAAAATGTCACTGGCAGGGAAGGGGGTTAATGTGTGTCCTAGGAAGTGTTCTAACTGAAGGGGGATGTGGACCGTGCAGGGAAGCCAACAGATCCTCTGTTCATACTCTGTATGAACAGACGATCTGTCAGTTCTCCCCTCAGAGAACCGGAAACTGAGTTTACACACACAGTTCCGGGTTCTCCGTGTGCCCCGAGCGATCGCGGGAGCCCAAGACCACGGGCACTCGCATCGGCACAGGCGGCGCGCACGGGCCCGCTAGTGGCCACAGGGCAAAGCAACGTTGCATAGCGTTGTTTCGCCCAGCCGTGCCATTCTGCCACAGTACAACTGCAATGGCTGGTCGGCATGTGATTAAGATAAATAAAAATCAAAAAATAAATACGATTAAAAAAACGATAGCTTTGAGGGTCGTAGAGACCCCCAATTTTGGGGGTATGTATCTACCCCACCACTGGTCAAAGTTTGGGGCTCCTAGGACCTATGGTTCCGAAGATACAGGGCTCCTTGTGCAGCCTGTCAGAAGCTGCACACAGAGCGGCCAGTTTAAATACAAGCTGGCACTGCAGCAGACTGAGAGGTTGAGCTCCCAGTGCCTTAATTACCTTAAAAACAATATATAATAATTATTTGTATGTTACTTACTTGGTAATTAACCCCTTACCACCCAGGCCAATTCTGACACTTCTATCCTACATGTAAAAATCATTATTTTTTTTTGCTAGAAAATTACTTGGAACCCTCAAACATTACATATATTGTTTTAGCAGACACTATAGGGAATAAAATGGTGGTTGTTTCAACTTTTTATGTCACATGGTATTTGCGCAGCAATTTTTCAAACATGTTTTTTTTTTTTTTTAAAGAAACGGTTTCATGAATAAAAAAAAAAAAAAAAAACACTAAAGTTAGCCCGATTTTTTTTATTTTTTTTGTATATTGTAAATTGCGGAATGGCGCTAAACTTCAGTACTTAAAAATCTCCATAGGCGACGCTTTAAATTTTTTTATAGGTTATATGTTTAGAGTAAGCTCTGTAAGGAGGTCTAGTGCTAGAATTATTGCTCTCGCGCCAACGATCGCGGCATATGTAACCTGTGTGTATCTGGCTCCGATACTAACCACTGACCTCACCGCACGTCCCTGACCAAATCTTCTAAATCCATTTGGACAGGGCTGTACGAATGCCGTAGCTATGATGCTTTACTTCACAGCTGCGACTTTTTTATTTTTGTAATTTCTTTATCTGCAGCATCTTTAACTCAGCCTGCAGAGTTTGTCAGGCAGCACCACTTGTCAAACTCGCCTATTGATTTCAATGGGGTCACTCTGCGACTGCAAGCCAAACTCGCTCGCAGTAGCAGCATAGTCCAACAATGTAAAACTACCATTCAGCAATGTAAAAAAAAAAACAAGGAGGCGGCAGTAGCAGCTCATGAATGCCTTTCAGCTGCTGCTATACCATTCGTTAAAAAGTAATCCACCACACATCACTTTTCAGAGGGCAGTAAGCATTACCACAAATGTGAAAGGAACTTGAAACACATCATCCATTTCACACTCACCGCCAACTAGGTCACTCCCCAGCCACTTCCCATGTTAGCCACCTCCCTTCAACTTACAGTATCTCACAAAAGTGAGTACACCCCTCACATTTTTGTAAATATTATTATACCTTTTCATGTGACAACACTGAAGAAATGACACTTTGCTGCAATGTAAAGTAGTGAGTGTACATCTAGTATAACAGTGTCAATTTGCTGTCCCCTCAAAATAACTCAACACACAGCCATTAATGTCTAAACCGCTGGCAACAAAAGTGAGTACACCCCTAAGGGAAAATGTCCAAATTGGGCCCAATGTGTCAATATCTTGTGTGGCCACCATTATTTTCCTGCACTGCCTTAACCTTCTTGGTTCAGCAGAGCATCACAGGTTGCCACTGGAGTTCTCTTCCACTCCTCCATGACGACAGCACTGCCTTAACCCCATTGGGCATGGAGATCACCAGAGCTTCACAGGTTACCACTGGAGTCCTCTTCCACTCCTCCATGACGACATCACGGAGCTTGCACTCCACCACCTTCTGTTTGAGGATGCCATACAGATGCTTAATAGGGTTTAGGTCTGGAGACATGCTTGGCCAGTCCATCACCTTTACCCTCAGCTTATTTAGCAAGGCAGTGGTCTTCTTGGAGGTATGTTTGGGGTCATTATCATGTTGGAATACTGCCTGCGGCCCAGTCTCCGAAGGGAGGGGATCCTGCTCTGCTTCAGTATGTCACAGTACATGTTGGCATTCATGGCTCCCTTAATGAACTGTAGCTCCCCAGTGCCGGCAGCACTCATGCAGCCCCAGACCACGACACTTCCACCACCATGCTTGACTTTAGGCAAGACACACTTGTCTTTGTACTCCTCACCTGGTTATCGCCACACATGCTTGACACCATCTGAACCAAATAAGTTTATCTTGGTCTCATCAGACCACCGGACATGGTTCCAGTAATCCATGTCCTTTGTCTGCTTGTCTTCAGCAAACTGTTTGCAGGTTTTCTTGTGCGTCATCTTTAGAAGAAGCTTCCTTCTGGGAAGACAGCCATGCAGACCATATTGATGCAGTGTGCTGCATATGGTCTGAGCATTTGCAGGCTGACCCCCCACCCCTTCAACCTCTACAGCAGGGGTCTCAAACTGGCGGCCCTCCAGCTGTTGCAAAACTACAAGTCCCATGAGGCATTGCAAGGCTGACAGTTACAAGCATGACTCCCACAGGCAGAGGCATGATGGGAATTGTAGTTTTGCAACAGCTGGAGGCCACCAGTTTGAGACCCCTGCACTCATATGTCTATTTTCAAAAGACAACCTCTGGCTATGACGCTGAGCATGTACACTCAACTTCTTTGGTCGACCATGGTGAGGCCTGTTCTGAGTGGAACCTGTCCTGTTAAACCATTGTATGGTCTTGGCCACTGTGCTGCAGCTCAGTTTCAGGGTCTTGGCTATCTTCTTATAGCCTAGGCCAGTGATGGCGAACCTTGGCACTCCAGATGTTTTGAAACTACATTTCCCATGATGCTCAACTACACTGCAGAGTGCATGGGCATCATGGGAAACGTAGTTCCAAAACATCTGGGGTGCCAAGGTTCGCCATCACTGGCCTAGGCTATCTTTATGTAGAGCAAAAATTCATTTTTTCAGATCCTCAGAGTTATTTGCCATGAGGTGCCATGTTGAACTTCCAGTGACCAGTAAGAGAGTGAGAGCGATAATACCAAATTTAACACACCTGCTCCGCATTTACACCTTAGACCTTGTAACACAAACGAGTCACATGACATGGGGGAGGGAAAATGGATAATTATGCCAAATTTGAACATTTTTACTTAGGGGTGTACTCACTTTTGTTGCCAGTGGTTTAGACATTAATAGCTGTGTTGAGTTATTTTGAGGGGACAGCAAATTTACACTGTTATACAAGCTGTACACTCACTACTTTACATTGTAGCAAAGTGACATTTCTTTAATGTTGTCACATGAAGAGATATAATAAAATATTTACAAAATTTGAGGAGTGTACTCACTTTTGTGACATACTGTATATCATAGGTGACCATTTCCCAACCTGCAGATGACCGACCCTATTCCAAAAGCTATAACTCCCAGTTACTTCCCCCACCCATTGATTGAAATCCCTCCATGACCACCTCACACCTCCCTGCTGACAGACCTCTCTCCCCAGCCAGTCCGCACACACCCTCCCACATGCTGACCTGTGGATGGGGGAATCACTCCCACAGTGTTATTGTGTGCTGCCAGTGGGGAGCCTTCCCTACCCACAGAATACAATGATCAGTGTTGCTAACTATAGCTGGCAGCACTGATTGTTTTGGGGAAAACCTGACAGGCTGGTTGTACTCAAGTTGATTAATAGATTGACTTGTGTACAACCAGCTAGCCCATACATAGATCGACTATGGCTGGTCTCTTCTTAATTGGCTTAATTTCAATCCATGTATGGCCCGCTTAACCACTACGCAGTCCCTAAACATCCTTCCAAAAACCTTTAAATTTTTCCTTCCCAGATTCTTTCATCCTCCTCACCTGTACATAGTGCCCGCTGTCATACCCTCCACAGTCCTCTCCTATACATACTGCTCGCTGTCATACCTTCCACACTCCTCTCCTATACATACTGCCCGCTGTCATACCCTCCACATTCCTCTCCTATACATACTGCTCGCTGTCATACATTCCACACTCCTCTCTTATACATACTGCTCACTGTCATACCCTTCACACTTCTCTCCTATACATAGTGCCTGCTGTCATACACTTCTCTCCTGTACATACTGCCCTCTGTCATACCCTCCACACTCCTCTCCTGTACATAGTGCCCACTGTCATACCCTCCACTCTCCTCTACATAGTGCCCGTTGTCATACACTTCTCTCCTGTACATAGTGTCCACTGTCATACCCTCCACACTGCTCTGTTGTACATACTGCCCACTTTCATAAACTCCTCTACTGTACATAGAGCCAGCTGTCATACCCTCCACACTCCTCTCCTGTGCATACTGCCCACTCTCATACCATCCACACTTCCCTCCTGTGCATACTGCCCACTCTCATACCATCCACACTTCCTTCCTGTACATACTGCCTACTGTCATACCCACCACACTCCTCTCCTGTACATACTGCCCACTGTCATACCCTCCACACTCCTCTCCTCTACATACTGCCCACTGTCATACCCTCCACACTCCTCTCCTGTGCCTACTGCCCACTGTCATACCCTCCACACTCCTCTTCTGTGCCTACTGCCCACTCTTATACCGTCCACACTCCTCTCCTGTACATACCGCCCACACTCCTCTCCTGTACATACCGCCCACTGTCATACCCTCCACACTCCTCCTGTACATACTGCCCCCATCATACCCTCCGCACCCCTCTTCATACATACTGACCCCATTATACCCTCTGCACTCCTCTCCTATACATACAGCCACCATCATACCCTCTGCACTCCTATCCTATACATACAGCCCCTATCATACCCTCCACACTCCTCTCCTGTACATACTGCCCACTGGCAAACCCTTCACACTCCTCTCCTGTACATACTGCCCACTGGCATACCCTCCACACCCCTCAGCTGTGCATACTGCCCACTGTCATATCCCTGCACACTCATATCCTGTACATCGTGCTTACTGCCTTACCCTTCACACTTCTCTCCTGTACATACTCCTTCCTTATGCCTCTTACCCACAAAAACATTTTTTTTTTTTTGTAATATCCTCAATGTTACCAGCTATAGAATGGGTACACTTTTGTTGGTTCAACTAAAGGAAATCTTTTCAATCCTCATAGTTGTTCTGCCCATTATTAGTACTCATTTAATTTTGTTATTACTATTGTGATGTATAGAGGAACATTAGGGATGTCCGCTACTCTAAATATACCACTGGTAAAGAAAAGTGTCCCTGAAAATATTTTTAAAATGTTGGCAACTATGCACGTGGGCACTGCCCAAGGGCCACCAGGTCAGTAGGGAGTCCCATGAGAGGCTCCTGGGATCCTGTGATATTAAAGCGGTAGTAAACTTCCATAACATTACTACTTTTTAGAGGCCCTGAGGTAGGTTATTCCATAATGTACTAGTATGCACAGCATATTAGCACATTAGGGTAAACTTACCTGTCAGACTGAGTCCTCCAGCGATGCGCTGTGATCATTCCGGCGGGTCCCGGGTGCTTCCATCTTCACCCGGTCTTCCTTCCGGGTTCTGTGCCTTCAGTCACTTGCCTTAGCCAGGCTGCGTTGCTGTCACTCCCTTGCATGCTCATGCGCATCCTCTCTCTCACCCTCCCTCCCTTACCCCTCACCCCTCTCTCATCCCCTTTCTCTCTCTCTCATCCTCCCTCTCTCTATTTAATTTAATTTGTTATAACAAAAAATTGTTTGCATTTTTTTTTTAGTATATAAAAAGCCCCACCAAAATCCTCAGCACCAGGCTAATGATGTTCTTAATCTGGCCCTGCATTTGGCGTTTCAAATGCCTTTGAACATCCGTCTGAACCCATTTATTTGCGTTCCAAAAAATGCTTCTAAACTCAACTGCCTAAAATCGACTATAAACGACCTTGTGTACATGCACTGATAGAATAACAGAGAAGAGTTCAAGGGCAGCTGAAAAAATGCCCAACTGCTCCTAAACGTCCGTTTACCAGCATCATTGTACATGGGGCCTTACTAATGCTAGCAGCATAATGATTAAAAATAGTCAAATTGAGAGAGTGACATTCCGCTTTGAGTTTCAAGGAGGTTAGGCCTGAGGAATAATAAAGAAGGGGTTTTAGACATAGATTAAAATCACCTGCCAAGATAGTAAGCCCTTCACAAAAGCTATTCAGTTTGCCAAGAGTGGAGGTTAAGGATCGAGATTGATTTGTTTTGGGACAATACAAATTTGCTATAGTGATTGTCAATTTCGCCCTTGCTAATGGAAGACTAATACATAAAGTACCAAAATGAATACTCTGCGGTAAGAAAAGAATAATGTTTTCGTCCACGCGCTTTGACTTAAATAGACAAGGGGAAAGTAGAGAGGGAATGTAAAGTAGGGGGATGGATGAGGTCAAAATACATTGCATCACTTCCACAGATAAAGAAAAACAAAAACTCTTGTTTTAGCAGGGAAAAATTCAAAACAATGATGGCACGATCATATAAAAAAAAAAAAAACATTTTCGTTCAACAAAAAACATTTGTTTTTCTACTCGTCTATGGCCTGCCTTAGTAAAAGGAATCTGGCTTCTGAATTTCTAAGCTCACTATCTAATTAGAAGGGGACTGATCTGTGGAATCCTATCACTACTCCACAAGACTAAGGGCTCTTTGACACGGGGCGGATCAGTGCAGATCCGCCCCGTGGATATCCGCTTGCTCAGTAGGGGTCGCCGGAGCGATCTCCGCTGAGCAGGAAGATGACAGGTCCGTCTCTGCACTCTGTGCAGGGACGGACCTGTCACAGCGCCGCTCTCCCCTATGGGGGATCGGGTGACGATGGACCGTAGAGTCCGTCGTCATCCGATCCGCTCTGCAGACGGATGAAAAAATAGGGTTTTCCTCCGTCTGCAGAAACGGACCATAGCGGGCACGGACGAGATCGGGTGTCAGCGGATGCTCATCTGCTGACACCCGCTATCCCATAGGGATACATGTATGTCCGTTTTTCATCCGAAAACGGATGGATGAAAAACGGACATACGGTCCGTCCGTGTGAAAGAGCCCTAAAGCTGGCCATAGATGGATACAAGTTTGGACAGTTCAGCCAGGACCAGCTGAATTTCGATCCATCTGTGGCCATTCCCATTTGTAAGAAGTCAATCTAATGATCAGCTTCTGCACATGCAGCATTCATATGTAAAAGACCCAATAATATACATATATGGGAACTTCTGTACATCCAGCCTTTATGTTTATGTGTATTGTCTTGTTGAGTATTAGTTTCAAAAAGCTAGTTGCTAGGTAATTTGGACAGAGTATAATCCCCAGTCCTCATTAAATTAGTAGGTACGATGCCCGGTGGGTGTGGAGATGTGACTCGGTGTACATCTTGCAGCATGTATGCGTTCCTTGATCATCCGATCGAGGGCGAATACTGCTGTGCAAAATGTAAGCACATTGTTTCCCTGGAAGGTTCTGAATCTGGGGAAGCAACTGTCAGCACTGAGATGTTCCTTCATACTAAAGGAGAGCCAGGAACGTACACGGCAGGTGCTGGCAGGGGCCAGCACAGAGGCGGGTGGAGACAAAGAGGTGCAGGGCCGGGGAAGACCAGGCTGTCATGGTGCACGTTGGCACCAATGACAAAGTCAGAGGCAGATGGAGTGTCCTAAAGAACGATTTTAGGGACTTGGGAATTAAATCGAGGAAAAGAACCTCCAAGGTAGTATTCTCAGGAATACTACCGGTACATTTAGCCACACCAGAAAGGCAGAGGGGAAGTAAAGGGAAGTAAACAAGTGGTTAAAGAGATGGTGTAGTAAGGAGGGGTTTGGGTTCCTGAAGGACTGGGCCGACTTCTCAGTCGATCACCAGTACTATAGAAGGGACGGACTGCACCTAAATGAGGAGGGTGCAGATCAGCTGGGAGTAAAGATGGCCAAGAAGTTAGAGCAGTGGTTCTTAACCTCAGTCCTCATTACCCCCCACCAGGCCATGTTTTGGGAATTTCCCTTAGATAAAATAGCTGTCCAAAATACCAAGCCATTGACTTAGATTTAAAGCACCTGTGCAAGATAAAAAGAAAGCCTGCAAACATGGCCTGGTGGGGGGTAATGAGGACTGAGGTTAAGAACCACTGAGTTAGAGTTTTTTTGGGGGAAAAAAATACACTTTAATGAATATTAATGCCAAAAAGCACAATATATAACCAATTTTTTGGTACAGTATAAAAGATGATGTTACGCCAAGTAAATAGATACCAAACGTGTCCTGCTTAAAAATTGCGCACGCTTGTGGAATAGCGACAAACTACGATACTTAAAAATCTCCATAGGTGACGCTTTAAACATTTTTACGGATTTCCAGTTTAGAGGTACAGAGGAGGTCTGAAATTGATGCTCTCGCTCTAAAATTCACAGCAATACCTCACATGTGTGGTACTAACACTGTTTACATATGCGTGTGTGACCTGCGTATGCCTCTGCATGCAAGCTTTAAAAAAGAAAAATTATTTTACACTGTCTCTTTACATTTTTTTTTATCACTTTTATTGCTATCACAAGAAATGTAAACATCCCTTGTGATAACAATAAAGCATGACAGGTCCTCTTTATGGGGACTATACGACCCCAGATCTCTCCTCTACCCTTGAAATCATCAGATAAAAACAAAAAACAAACATTGATCTGATGCTTTCCAAGAAAATTGTTTACATCTACCCTAAACCTGAACATCATGGCATCACTTCCAGCCTCCTAGATCAGAGGTGAACAGGTACAATCAGGTCTCTGTTCACTTTTAAGGCCAGCCGCATGAACCACTGAATCGTTTCCTGGGCTCGTCGGTGAGAACAATAAGCCAGCGAAATGCCGATGAGCTGCGCTGCTTCTAAAAGCAATCCAGAGGCTAATTAGCTGTTCTTGAAATCAGCGTGGTAATGCAGGGCTCCGCCCACACGGCTGCATCATTCATTGCCAGAGTTCTGTGAATGAATGAACTACAATGACCAACATCCTTTGCAGGTGCCAGCTTGTATATTCTCATTGGTTCTTCCCGTCAGTGTATCTGCTTGTCACAATGATACAGTGAAGGAAAAAAGTATTTGATCCTCTGCTGATTTTGTACGTTTGCCCACTGACAAACTTGAAGTGATTGTAGCCGTATTAGTGCAATTGTGACAGAGAAAATTGAGTAAAGTCCCACTGACAAAGAAATGATCAGTCTATAATTTTAATAGCAGGTTTATTTTACAGTTTTTCTCTATTGTTTTGGCTAATTTCTTGAAACAGAAATTACATTCTCAAAACTCTAAGATCATTTGGCTAAACAGTCTTACAGTTCAGCACAACACTATAAATGACATGCAAAAGCTCATATCGCTCCCAAAACTGATCACTCATGCTTCAAAACCATATTCCTTTCCCATATAAAGAGTCAGTGCACCCAAAATGGCAAAGATTCTTCTCAATTGCTTTGGCTCATTTCTTGAAACAGACCAGACGTTCTCAACTCTCTTGGTGCTTTTGCCAAAATAACCTGGATGGTTCGGCACAACACCACGGTTCACCTTCAAAAGCTCATATCTTTCCCAAAACAGTTCACTCATGTGTCAAAAATAAATTTCTTTCTCATTCAAATAGTCAGTGCCCCCAAAATGCTTCATCCCTTTGGCATTGTGTAAGCACTGCAAGTCAAAATGTTTAGATGTTTTGTCTCTATGGCAGAGGACCATTGAAATATCCCTCATGTCCACCTTTCAGTCTTAGCCCAGTCCTTCATTGACAATGGTTACTGTACAGTTTTGGTCTAGCTAACTGAATACAATTGTGTATAAAACTGAAAAAAAAAGAAAAGATTTTAGGGTAAGAGTAGCCTTCAAGGTTTGACATCACACATTGCACTCATACTGCCAAGGAAAAATTACTTGAGCCTGGGTTCACACCAGTGCGGTGCGAATTGAATGTCCGGCATGACTGCGCACTGAAACGTCTGTTGTTCTGCGGTTTGTCAGCGTTTTAGGTGCGAATCAGCTGCTAACATAAATTCGCAACTCATTGTACTACTTCTGAGGGGGAAATCCATGCCAAATTTTTATAAAAAAACGTCATGGGTTCCCCCTCCAGGAGCATACAGGGCCCTTAGGTCTGGTATGGATTTTAAGGGTACCCCTTCGCCAAAAAAACGTCGTGGGGGTCCCCCCAAAATCCATACCAGACCTTTATCCGAGCACGCAGCCTGGCAGGTCAGGAAAGGGGGTGGGGACGAGCGAGCGCCCCCCACCTCCTGAACCGTACCAGGCCACATGCCCTCAACATGGGGGGTGGGTGCTTTGGGGAAGGGGGTGCCCTGCGGCCCCCCACCCCAAAGCAACCCTGGCTATTGGTTGTCGGGGTCTGCGGGCGGGGGGCTTATCGGAATCTGGGAGCCCCCTTTAATAAGGGGGACCCCCACCCTATGTGAATGAGTATGGGGTACGATGTACCCCTACCCATTCACCTAAGGTGTAAAAGTGTAAATAAAAAAAAAACACACAATTTTTAAAATATTTTATTGCACTGCTCCGGGGGTCTTCTTCCGTCTTGGGGGGTCTTCTCGCCGGACTCCTCCGCTCTCTTCTGCTCTTTTACTTCGCTCTTTCACGAGCGGAGGGGCCCGGCTTTCTTCTTCGTCGTCGGCTAGGGGTCTCGTTCCGCCTTCAGGGGTCTTCGGGGGTCTTCCGGGGTCTCTTCTGTTCTTGCCGCTGTCGCCGCCTTCTGCGCCGCCACCGCCGTCTTCTTCTTCTTAAGATGTTGACTTGTCGCTCTCTCTGGCCGGAATGGTAGAGACACGCTGTGTTGTGACTTATATAGGGAAAAGGAGGCGGGGCCACCTGCTCATGTCACATGGTGACCCCGTCCCTTATGATGTCACAGTCCCAGCATCCTCCGGGACTGTGATATCATATGTGGGCGGGGTCACCATGTGACATTAGCATGTGACCCTGCCCCTTGTCCCTATATAAGTCACAACACCGCGCGTCTCTGCCATTCCGGCCAGAGAGAGCGACGAGTCAACATCTTACTGTAAGAAGAAGAAGAAGACGGCGGTGGCGGTGCAGAAGGCGGCGACAGCGGCGAGAGCAGAAGAGACCCCAGAAGACCCCCAAAGGCGGAACGAGACCCCCAGACGGCGGCAACGACGAAGAAGAAAGCCGGGCCCCTCCGCTCGTGAAAGAGCTAAGTAAAAGAGCAGAAGAGAGCGGAGGAGTCCGGCGAGAAGACCCCCCAAGACGGAAGAAGACCCCCGGAGCAGTGCAATAAAATATTTTAAAAATTGTGTGTTTTTTTTTATTTACACTTTTACACCTTAGGTGAATGGGTAGGGGTACATCGCTCCAAGCGATTCAAATGTTCCAAACGATTCATATATGGTATTCATGGTATTATGTTCCTGAATAATTTTGACAATTGACCAGACTATTGTGCAGGTGATGACTTAAACAATGAAATGACGCCGACACGTTTTGGAGAGAACAACCATTAGACTGAGAATTGACAATCAGTTTAGATCAACAAGATCTATTCACTTGGAAATTGTGCTAAATGTAGGCTACTTGTCTCAGTACAGCTTTCAAATGATTAAGTACATTTGAAATTTGATGAAATGAATGAGAAATTCAATTCAGTTGTGAACAATTACCAAGTGGTTTGGAGATTTGTCCATGTTGTTTTGAAAATGTCATTTCTGTTTCAAGAAATGAGCCAAAACAATGGAGAAAAACTGTAACAGAGACAGAATAAAAAAAATCCAGAAAAACACATTTCAAAAAAGTTATAAATTGATTTGCATTTTTAAAAGTAAAAAGTATTTGACCCCTTCAAAAACCATGACTTAGTACTTGGTGGCCAAACCCTTGTTGGCAATCAGAGGACAGACGTTGGCCACCAGGTTTTCACGCATCTCAGGAGGGATTTTGTCCCACTCCTCTTTGCAGATCCTCTACAAGTCAAGGTTTTGAAACTGACATTTGTAGCTCCCTCCACATATTTTCTATGGGATTAAGGTCTGGAGACTGGCTAGGCCACTCCAGGACCTTAATGTGCTTCTTCTTGAGCCACTCCTTTGTGGCCTTGGCCGTGTGTTTTGGGTCATTGTCATACTGGAAGACCTATCCACGACCCATTTTCAATGCCCTGGAGGTTCCCAGACAAGAGTTGATGGTACATGGCCCCAGCCATCGTCCCTTTGATGAGTTGAAGTTGTCCCATCCCCTTAGAAGAACACCCCCAAAGCATAATGTTTCCACAACCATGTTTGATGGTGTTCTTGGGGTCATAGGCAGCATTCCTCCTCTTCCAAATACGGCGAGTTGAGTTGATGCCAAATAGCTAGATTTTGGTCTCATCTGACCACAACTTTTTCACCCAGTTCTCCTCTGAATCATTCAGATGTTCATTAGCAAACTTCAGACAGGCCTGTACATGTGCTTTCTTGAGCAGGGGGACCTTGCAGGCACTGCAGGATTTCAGTCCTTCACGGCGTAGTAAATTACCAATTGTTTTCTTGGTGACTATGGTCCCAACTGCCTTGAGACCATTGACAAGGTTCTCCCGTGTAGTTCTGGGCTGATTCCTCACCGTTCTCATGATCATTGATACTCCACGAGGTGAGATCTTGCTTGGAGCCCCAGAACGAGGGAGATTGACAGTTATTTTGTCTTTCTTCCATTTGCAAATAATCGCACCAATTGTTGTCACCCTCTCACCAAACTGCTTGGTGATGGTCTTGTAGCCCATTCCAGCCTTGTATAGTTCTACAATCTTGTCCCTAAAATCCTTGGACAGCTCTTTGGTCTTGGCCATGGTGGAGAAGTTGGAATATGATTGATAAATTGCTTCTGTGGACAGGTGTCTTTTATACAGGTAACAAGCTGAGATTAGGAGCACTCCCTTTAATCACTTCCCGCCCAGGCTATAGCAAAATGATGGCTTGGCGGTGGTTGCGTTATCCTGACTGGACGGGGGCTTGCATCACGGCGATCGGTGGTGCGGTGTGTCAATCTGACACACCACTACACCAATCTTGGTAAAGAGCCTCAGATGGAGGCTCTTTACCACGTTATCAGCCGTGTCCAATCACGGCTGATCACGATGTAAACGGGAAGAGCCGTTGATTGGCTTTTCCTCACTCGCGTCTGAAAGACGCGAGTAGAGGAGAGCCGATCAGCTGCTCTCCTGATGGGGGGGGGTCTGTGCTGATTGTTTATTAAACCCCCTCTCGGATCACCATCATGCCGCCCAGGACCACCAGGATGGCCATCCACACTAGACCACCAGGTAGGCCCCCTAGACCACCAGGGAAATGCAAATCTGTGCCAAGGCAGCTGCCAATCAATGCCCAGGCAGCTGCCAATCACTGCCGACTCACAATGCCTACCACTGCCAGTGCCACCAGCAATGCCTATCAGTGCCACATATCAATGCCCAGCAGTGCTGCCTATCAGTGCCACCCATAAGTACCCATCTTTGCATCCTTTCAGTTCCCATCAGTGTCGCCTATCAGTGGTCACCAGTGCCACCCATGAGTGCCGCCTATCAATGCCCATCAGTGCCGCATATCAGTGCCCGCTCATCGGTGCCGCCTTATCAGTGCCAATCAGTGAAGGAGAAAACCTACTTATTTACAAAATTTTATAACAGAAACAAAAGCAAAACTTTTATTCTTTTCAAAATTTTAATTTAGCAAAAAATAAAAACCGCAGTGGTGATCAAATACCACCAAAAGTAAGCTCTATTTGTGGGAACAAAATCATAAAAAATTTGTTTGGGTACAGTGTAGCATGACCACGCAATTTTCATTTAAACAGCGACAGCGCAGAAAGCTGAAAATTGGCTTGGGCAGGAAGGGGGGTAAGTGCCTGGTATTGAAGTGGTTAAGAGAGTGCTCCTAATCTCAGCTCGTTACCTGTATAGAAGACACCTGGGAGCCAGAAATCTTGCTGATTGATAGGGGATCAAATACTTATTTCACTCATAATAATGCAAATCAATTTATAACTTTTTTAACCACTTCCCACCCGGCCTATAGCAGAATGACGGCAGGGCAGTGGTTTCGTTATCCTGACTGGACGTCATATGACGTCTTTCAGGATAACATGCCGGCGTACGCCTGTGGGGGCGCGCAGCAATCGGTGGTGCTGTGTGTCAGTCTGACACCACATCTACGATTGTGGTATGGAGCCTCTGAACCAGGAAGCGCCGGTAAACAGCTTTCCTCATTTCGCACTGACAGGGGGAGCGATCGGCGTCTCTCCCTGTCAGAGGGGGGTCTATGCTGATAATCAGCACATTGATTATCAGCACAGCCCCATCAGATGTGCCCATCAGCTGCCAATCAGTGCCCATCTGCTGCCAGTCTGTGCCCCATAACGAACGACTGTCAGTGCCCATGAAAGTGCCAATCAGTGCCCATAACAGTGCCAATCAGTACCCATAAATGTGCCAATCAGTGCCCCATCAGTAATGCCTGTCAGTGCCCTTCAGATGCCAATCAGTAATGCCTGTCTATAAGACCCCAGATCTCTCCTCTAGGGTAGAAAGATCGAGATAAAAAAAAATAAACGATTCCGGCCTTTCCAGCCGAGCCCCCGGAAATGTTTACTTCCGCCGGACCAGACCTAACATCATAACGTCACTCCCGGGCCTTCGAAGGTCATAGAGATGACTGGGGGCCATCAGGTCACCAGAGATCTCTATGCTCAACTTCCGGCGGATTCCTTCCCACTCACCGAATGCACGGACGAGCCAGCAGAAGCACTGGAGGGTGGTGGGAGGGGGGAGATGTCCCCTCCCGCCGCCTGTAAGAACAATCCATCTGCTGAACTGCTGCTATGGTTGTTCTTACAGTGCAGGGAATAGCCGGCTGAAAAGGATGATATCTGAATGATGCCTGCAGCTACAGGCATCATTCAGATATCCCCACTCAAAGTCCAGGACGTCATATGACGGTCTTGGGAGGAAGTGGTTTAGTAATTTTATGGCCAAAAATGAAGATTTTTACATGCGTGCAAAAAATGAAAAAAAAAATTGCTCTAATGCTGAACTAGTTGATAAATAGTTGAAAGGGGAAATTTTTCTTGTGTATATATTCAAGTAAATCGCCTTTATCTCAAGGCACTGTTTGAATGAAGATCAAACATTTGTCTGTTCAAATGTGTGGACAATTTACATGGGTATTCTTATTTCTTCATGTGACTGTGAAGTAAATACTTGAAATGGGATAACTGGTAGTACTACAGTTGCTTTCTATTTATAGACAATTGTAAAATCATGGCTATTCCGGCAATGCCTGTTTGCCTTCTAAGTGGTTGTACTGGCAGACACTTCCAACTAATATGTTACACTTGTACATGACTAGCTACACGAGTTGTAAAATGGTCAACTGATCCTACAGATATGTGCCAGCTGCCTTCAGGCACACAACATTGTAAATTATGGCTACACAATACAATCATATTAATTTTTTCATCTCTCAGCAGTGTATATAGTATGAAACATACATGAATATATTAAACTGAGTGTCTATCAGCACAAATAAACTTAAATTTGGTGACAACAAATATTAAAAAACTGTGCAAAAAAAAGTGCAAGAAACACACAGAAAACGTGTCCACTTCACATTAGTTAAATATATACCAAAACAGTGCTGCGCTGCCAATCATAGAAATGTGCGGATAATAAGATTATTAGTAGATCAATTTTACCTGCAAAAATATGTGCAAAATACAATGTGCAAAACGTACAATTTCAGTGCAAAATAGGGTGTAAAACGACACCTCCACCAAATCGAAGACTTCACCAAATAGTGCACAACAACTAAAAAGTGCTGGTGCTCTCCTCCACCTCGATATCCTAGCCGCTCAACATAAAATCTGACCCCTATTTTACCAGCAGGTCAGATAAAGCAGATCCCCTCTGGGGGTAATCAATGAATCAGCCTGGTGTGGAGCTGAAAACCCCCCGATTCAGTTCCCACCAGAACCTGCGAACAGACCTAAAATTTGTGCTAATTTTAAAGGCTTATATGCAAGTTATTGTCCTGGGTCCTGCCCCAGGGGACAAGTATCAATGCAAAAAAAAGTTTTAAAAACGTCTGTTTTTTCGGGAGCAGTGATTTAATAATGCTTAACGTGAAACAATAAAAGTGTAATATTCCTTTAAATTTCGTACCTAGGGGTGTGTATAGTATGCCTGTAAAGGGGCACATGTTTCCTGTGCTTAGAACTGTCCCTGCACAAAGTGTAATTTCTGCAGGAAAAAAAGTCATTTAAAAGAACTCACGGCTATAATGAATTGTCGGCTCCCCGTAATATAGAGAACAGTCATTGATAGATAAAAAAAAAAGCGTGGGGTTCCCCCAAATTCAATTGCCAGGCTCTTCAGGTCTAGGATGGCTTTTAAGGGGAACTCCACGCCAAATTAAAAAATAAAAATGGCGTGGAGTTCCCCCCAAAAATCCATACCAGACCCTTTATCCGAGCACACAACCTGGCAGGCCGCAGGAAAGAGGGGGGGACGAGAGAGCGCCCCCCCTCCTGAACCGTACCAGGCCACATGCCCTCAACATTGGGAGGATGCTTTGGGGGTCTGTGACCCCTCAAAGCACCATGTCCCCATGTTGATGGGGACAAGGGCCCCATCCCCACAACCCTGGCCGGTGGTTATGGGGGTCTGCAGGCAGGGGGCTTATCGGAATCTGGAAGCCCCCTTTAACAAGGTGACCCCCAGATCCCGCCCCCCCTGTAAAAAATAGTAATGGGTACATTGTACCCCTACCATTTCACAAAGAAAGTTAAAAAAATTGTAAAAAAATACACGGACACCGTTGGGAAAAGTCCTTTATTAAAAATAAAAAAAATAAAAAAAAGATTCCAGCGGTGGTAATCCACTCTTGGTATCCAGCGATGGGTGATCTCTTCTCCGGGGTCCAGCGATGGGTGATCTCTCCCGATGACATCCAGCGTAGCGCATCCTGTCTCCATGGAGACACTGCGAGAATCCCGACAGCCTGATAAGGTCTTAGCTGAGGAGGACGGGGCCACTCGTCACCTGACCCCCCCCCCCCCCTCTGATGCAAGGGGAAAACCGGGCTTCCCCAGTGATGTGCGAGTAAAACCGCCCCCCTCTGATGTAACGGAAACCTGCGTTACATCAGAGGGGGGGCGGGGTCACCCATACATCACTGGGGAAGCCTGAGTTTTCCTTTGCGTCAGAGGGGGGCGGGGTCAGGTGACGGTCTCCCCGTCCTCCTCAACTAAGACCTTATCAGGCTGTCGGGATTCCTGCAGTGTCTCCGTGGAGACAGGATGTGCTGCGCTGGATGTCATCGGGAGAGATCACCTATCGCTGGACCCCGGAGAAGAGATCAGCTATCGCTGGATACCAAGAGTGGATTACCACCGCTGGAATCTTTTTTTTTATTTTTAATAAAGGACTTTTTCCAACGGTGTCAGTGTGTTTTTTTACAATTTTTTTTACACTTTCTTTGTGAAACGGTAGGGGTACTTTTGTAAAACCAGGGGGGGAGCGGGATCTGGGGGTCCCCTTGTTAAAGGGGGCTTCCAGATTCCCATAAGCCCCCCGCCCGCAGACCCCCACAACCACCGGCCAGGGTTGTGGGGATGAGGCCCTTGTCCTCATCAACATGGCGACAAGGCGCTTTGGGGGCCTACCCCCAAAGCACCCTCCCAATGTTGAGGTCATGTGGCCTGGTACAGTTCAGGAGGGGGGGGGCGCTCTCTCTTCCTGCCGCCTGCCAGATTGCGTGCTCAGATAAAGGGTCTGGTATGCATTTTTGGGGGGAACTCCACGCCAGTTTTTTTTTAATTTGACGTGGGGTTCCCCTTAATATCCATACCAGACCTGAAGGGCCTGGCAATTTAATTTGGGGGGAACCCCACGCTTTTTTTTTTATCAATGATTTTCAATGACTGTTCTCTGTATTACGGGGAGCCGACAATTCATTATAGATGCGAGTGCTTTTAAATGACTTTTTTTTTCTGCAGAAATTACACTTTGTGCAGGGACAGTTCTAAGCACAGGAAATATGCGCCCCTTTACAGGCATACTATACACACACCCCAGGTACGAAATTTAAAGGAATATTACACTTTTATTGTTTCACATTAAGCATTATTAAATTCACTGAAAAAACGGCCGTTTTAAAAAAAATGTTTGCATTGATACGTGTCCCCTGGGGCAGGACCCAGGTCCCCAAACACTTTTTATGACAATAACTTGCATATAAGCCTTTAAAATTAGCACTTTAGACTTCTCCCATAGACTTTTACAGGGTGTTCCGCGGCTTTTTGAATTTGCCGCGAACACCCAAAATTGTTGTATGTCACCGTGTTCTTGACGGTCGAAAATTCTGAGAACTTGTGTGACCGTGTGTATGCAAGCCAAGCTTGAGCGGAATTCCGTCGGAAAAACCATCCAAGTTTTTTCCGACGGAAAATCTGCTTGTGTGTACGGGGCATTAGACCTCCCTCAGGTGATTCTGGTACCACACAGGATAAAAAAACACTAGATCTAGTGCTCTCTGTATACCAAAGGTTTATTTGTCCAGATAGGAACAACAACAAAAAATACTCGCAAACAAAGCACCTAACCGATTCCCGACCGGCTCCTGTACTTATACATTGACAGAATGGCACGGCTGGGCAAACTAACGTACCTGTACGTTACTTTGAATTTCCCGCCGTGCCTAGGAACACTTAACCCCTCCCCGCCCCCTAGTGGTTAACCCCTTCACTGCCAGTGACATTTTTACAGTAATCAATGCAATTGTATAGCATTAATTGCTGTATTAATGCCAATGGTCCCAAAAATGTGTCAAAATTGTCCGATGTGTCCGCCATAATGTCACAGTCATGATAAAAATCGCTGATCGCCACCATTACTAGTAAAAAAAAAAATCTTAATAAAAATGCCATAAAACTATCCCCTATTTTGTAGACGCTATAACTTTTGCGCAAACCAATCAATAAACGCTTATTGCAATTTTTTTTTTACCAAAAATATGTAGAAGAATACGTATCAGCCTAAACTGAGGAAAAACTTTTTTTTTTATATATTATTTATTAGGGTATAGGGTATTTATTATAGCAAAAAGTAAAAAATAATGTGTTTTTTTCAAAATTGTCACACTTTTTTTGTTTATATCGCAAAAAATAAAAAACGCAGAGGCGATCAAATACCACCAAAAGAAAGCTCTATTTGTGGGAAAAAAAGGATGTCAATTTTGTTTGGGAGCCACGTCGCACGACCGCGCAATTGTCAGTTAAAGCGACGCAGTGCCGAATCACAAAAAACGCTCTGGTCAGGAAGGGGGTAAATCCTTCCGGGGCCGAAGTGGTTAAGCAGTGCAGGCTAAGGATGCTATTAACAGCATGATACTCGTGAGATGACGTCACCACTGCGACTCCTTCCCTATACGTGTTATGTCAAATGGGCATGACTTCTTCAGTACGGGGCGGAGACAGGACGTCTCACCGCTGTTTAAATACACTGCTGTCCCCTCGTAATTTGCAATGGCTTCTCCCTTTCTAAATTTGTCCAAAGTGTCTTGGTATGCCGACGCCTTAAGAGTTCCCTGGAACTAAGGGGCCAAGCTCAACCCCTGAAAAACAACCCCACACCATAATCCCCCCTCTACCAAATGATTTGGACCAGTGCACAAAGCATGGTCAATAAAGACATGGTTGAGCGAGTTTGGGGTGAAAGAACTTGACTGACCTACACAGAGTCCTGATCTCAACCCGATAGAACATCTGTGGGATGAATTGAAGCAAAGACTGCAAGCCAGGCCTTCTTGCCAACTCAATATTGAACCCTACGGACTAAGACTGGGATACCATTAAAGTTCATGTGCGTGTAATGGCAGGTGTCACAATACTTTTGACAATATAGTGTACAGTACCTTGCAAAAGTATTCACCCCCCTGGCATTTTTCGTGTTTTGTTGCCTCACAACCTGGAATGTTTGAGGATTTGCATCATTTAATTTACAGACCATGCCCACAACTTTGAAGCTGTTTTTTTTTTTTTTTTTTTATTGTGAAGCAAACAACAAGTAGGACAAAATAACAGAAAAAGTCAATGTGCATAACTATTCACCCCCCCTAAAGTCAATACTTTGTAGAGCCAACTTTTGCGGCTAACACAGCTCCAAGTCGCTTTTGATTAGTCTCTATGAGCTTGTCACATCTTTCCACTGGGATTTTTGCCCATTCCTCCTTGCAAAACTGCTCCAGCTCCTTCAAGTTGGATGGTTTGCGCTTGTGAATAGCAATCTTTAAGTCTGACCACAGATTTTCTATTGGAACTACTGAAGTGTTGTTTTACCAGTGTGTTTGGGGTCATTGTCCTGCTGGAAGGTGAACCTCCGTCCTAGCCTCAAATCACACACAGAGTGGTACAGGTTTTGCTTAAGAATATCCCTGTATTTAGCCCCACCATCCAACTCTGACCAGTTTCCCAGTCCCGACTGCTGGTGTTCTTTGGGTGATGTGATCTATTGGGTTTGCGCCAGACATAGCTTTTTCTTTGATGGCCAAAAAGTAAAATTTTTGTCTCATCAGACCAGAGCAGCTTCCTCCATACATTTTGGAAGTCTCCCACATGCCTTTTCACAAACTCAAAACGTGCCATTTTGTTTTTTGCTGAAAGTAATGGCTTTCTCCTGGCCACTCTGCCATAAAGCCCAACTCTATGGAGTGTACAGCTTACAATTTTTGATATAATATTTCACAGCAGGGCCCGTTCCTGCGCCCAACAAGGGTGTCTGTGAGGCGTTAGTGTTGTGGCACCACCCCCACCACCTAAGGCCCAATTTTTTTGCCCTTGTTTAACAGGGGCATGCAATTACAATTTTTTTTAATAATAGTTAAGCAGGGCCCGTTCCTGCACCCAACAAGAGTAACTGTGAGGGCTTACAGTGTTCTGGCACCACCAAAACCAAGGGCCACATTTATCTGCCCCTGTTTAACAGGAGCATGTAATTACAATTTTTTAAATAATAGTTAAGCAGGGCCTGTTCCTGCGCCTAACAAGAGTAACTGTGAGGGGTTACAGTGTTCTGGCACCAACAACACCTAAGGCCCAATTTTTCTGCAGAGTATATAGTGCAGTCCGTATAGTGTATATACACTACTGTTCAGAGTATATAGGGCCTGGGGGACCCCCACACCATTTTTAATAAAAAAAGTTTGGTGTGGGATTCCCCTTAATATCCATACCAGACCTGAAGGGCCTGGTATGGATTTTGGGGGGATATCCACGCCATTTCTTTGGGGTATTTTTGGCGCAGGGTTCCCCTTAATATTCATACCAGACCCAAAGGACCTGGTAATGGACGGGGGGGGGGACCTACACCGTTTTTTTAAATTATTTTTTATCTATATTGCCGGGATCTGACAATAAATGCATTACAACCGCGAGCAGTTTTAAATGACATTTCCTTTAGAAATTTCATTTTGCTCTGGTACTATTATAAACATGGGAAAGAAGCGCTACTTTGCAGGCAGACTAAGGAGACCCCCAGGCACGATATTTAAAGGAATATTTAATTTTTATTGTTTCACTTTAAGCATTTTTTTAAATCACTGCTCTTGAAAAAACATCAGTTTTTAAAACTTTTTTTTGCATTGATACATGTCCCCTGGGGCAAACGCTTTTTATGGCAATAGCTTGCATATGAGCCTTTAAAATTAGCACTTTTGATTTTCCACGTTCCCGTCCCATAGACTTGTTCACACAAATTAAAAATGTTTGCATGTTCTGCTGCGAACCGAACGGGGGGTGTTCGACTCATCCCTACTAGAGAGTGCATCAGCACGACTGTTGCAGGAACCAGATTTGTACAAAATCGTGAAATTAAAACAGGAAAAGAAAAGACTCCAACTGGCCTGTCTGGGATTCAGTCGTTTGGCATTCTGTAAATACTGCAGATTTTTATGATCAGTGAAAATTTTTATGAAGTGAGGGGAACCTCCAAGAGATGATGCCACTCCTCTAATGCCAGTTTAATTGCAAGAAGTTCCCAATCACCAATAGCGTAATTTTTCTCTGCCTGTGAATTTTCTTTGGAGAAAAATGCACATGGTTGACGTTTCTTCTCAAAGGATTGAAGAAGCACAGCTCCCACCCCCATTGAAGAAGCGTCCACTTCAATAAAAAATGTATCCCCAGGATTAGGTCTCCTCAAGAGAGGTCCAGAAACAAAGGCCTGTTTCAAATCATAAAACACAGAGACTGCTTCAGAGGACCACTCCTAGCATTCACACCCTTCTTGGTCAAGGCAATAATAGGCGCAGCAATGGAAGAGTAATTCCTATTGAACTGCCTAATAATTTGTGAACCTAAGAAAGAGCTGTGTGGCCTTGAGGCTGGCAGGAAGAGGCCAGTTGGTAATGGCCAAAACCTTTCCAGGATCCATACGAAGACCCAAACTAGAGACAAAGCATCCCAGAAATAGGACCTGTTTCAAACATTAAAAAGAAAATTTCTCCAGCTTGGCATACAGATTATTTTCTCTAAGGCGCTGAAATACAATCCGGACAAGCAGATTTTCTGAAAAGATGAGAATATCATCCAGATAGATGACAACAAATTGATATAGCAGATCCCTGAAGATTTTGTTGACAATGTTTTGGAACACAGGTGGGGCATTACACAAACCAAAAGGCATAACCAAGTATCCGTAATGCCCATCTCTAGTGTTAACCTTCCGTCCCATCACCTTCCCGTATCCGGATCAGATTGTTTGCACCTCTGAGATCCAACTTGGTAAAAATGGAGGTACCTTTTAATCTGTCGAATAGTTCAGATATTAAGGGTAAGGGGTATTGATTTTTTGATTGTTACCACATTTAAGCCTCAATGCAGGGTCTTAAGATACCATCCTTTTTTGCAATGAAAAAGAACCCTGCTCCTGCAGGCGATGAGGATTTCCGGATGAACCCTTTCTCTAGATTTTCAGCGACATACTCTGACATGGCCTGGGTCTCTGGGATGGACAGAGGGTGGGTTACGACCCCTTGGCAGAGTTGCTCCGGGAACAAGGCCAATAGCACAGTCAAAGGGCCTGTGAGGAGAAAGCACCTCCGCTGATTTATTTATCGTACATCATGGGACACAGAGCCTTAAGTAATAACTTAATGGGTTATAGGCCATAAAATTGAACCAAAACGTGAAAACGTGATGAAAGAAAAAAAATAAAAATCTCATCTATTGAAAAAAACAATCATATGTCCTGTGATTGAACAAATGCCTGTAAAAAAAGGAAAATTTTCTTGTGGGAAAAACAAAGATGTTGTTCCTTTTGATATAGTAATCAGAAATAAATAGTTCAAAACATTGTCCAAGACTGTAAATGGTTGAGTGACAGCTTGAAGTGATTTGCACAGTAATTTTCTGAATAAATCCCACCACTGAGTGCAGTGTGCGCTTACCAGCTAGAAGTGGTTTAATGCCTGTGGCTATTGCCCAGCCAGGGCCTTTTCCTCAGATGATTTACCGAACAATCAAGTCGTCACATCGATGGAATGGTCCCCCGATCTGGATTGCGTCCACGTGGTCCTCCACTAGCAGCGAATGGTATTGTAAAAAGGGGTTGATGGTACTAATTCGCTCAAAAAAGAGAGATGGAGCGACCATGGGTAAAACCTGTAGGGTATTTATTGTATATTATAAAACAAACGCTAAAAAGCATATGAAAACAGCGACACTTCAAACCAAATAAAATTAGAATCAAAAGTTGCAGCTGGCCGGCTGCAGTACACACGCCCGTGCTAGTAGACAGCGGACATAGCGCGCGGTGACGTCAGCACGTCGCTACTCCCTTCAGGTGATGGACACTGGTATACCCAATCCAGGAAGTTCACTCCCTATATAACCCCTCCTCCTTCCAGGAGCACATCAGTTTTTTCGCCAGTGTCTAAGGTGTTGGTCACAAGTGAAGATGTGCTCTGAGGAGCTCCAGGAGGGATCCATGCTGGATTTAAATAGCCTCAATAGACCAGATCTATCCAAAGTGCCACTGAGGCCAAATGAATGGTACATGGGCCTCGTATCCGAAGCACGAGGTTTTGCCTGTAACACCTCTCTTTGTAGGGCTGGACCAGGGGACCCAGGGCTTTGGTCATGCTACATGACCTAATGCTTTTTACAGGTCCAAGGGAGAGGAACCCCGATATAAAGGGACCCGGGTCCTTGAAGGTTTGCTAAACGCAGCACGCCATGATGGGTGAAGGTTGGATTTACTGTTAATTCAGCAGTAAGGGAAGAAACTTAGGAACTAAAAAGTCCACCTATGCTTTCTTCTTTAAGGGAAAAAATGTTGCATTGCCTTAATTCTCCACTAGAGGGAGTCTATGCACATACCTTAATCTGTTGTCTTCACTGTAAGCTCAGTGTCAGTCTGTGTGTGGCCATAGCAGCTTGCGCATGGGAATTCCTCTCAGGTAAAAGATCTGCCAAATGCTTTTTTTCTCCCCCCTGAAGGGACCGGAGGGTTAGGGGAACATCAGCGGTGAAGCCGCTTGCCTTAACCCCCCCCCCCCGCCACGGGGGTGCCGAGGTCCAGAGGTTTTGCTCAGAATGTTAGTTTTGTTTTTTTCTTTGCTTGCTGGTAACAGGGCTCTGCCTCTCCTCCCCCCCCCCGTATTGGGTCTACGGACCCGAAAGCCACCTGCTATATTTTTTCAAACAAAAGGAGGGGGCGGGTTTTCGAAGGGGGCACGGCCTAGGCACTGCGTTGTGTAATGTCCACGAGAATGCACGGCAAACAAAAACAATCAGCTGGAGCAGTCTCTCCTTCGCTGATAGCGAGGAAAAGCAAGCAGGCTGCGCACAGGGACACAGGAGCGGTGGTGCACTTAAGGGTTGCAACTAGCATTTCTGATACAGGAAGGACATTTTTTTCCAGCACTAGGCTGAACTTAAATAGCGGCATCATTCTGTCATGATTATTTTCAGCAAGTAGTGCAATTTAATAGTACTTCTGTTTTGGGCATAGGACTATGTGTACCAAAAAAGACACCACAAAAAACTAAAGAGTTTCACCCCAGGCGTTATGGAATTCTAGTCGCACACTGTCATCCTATAGTGTAAAAAAGTAACCCCGCGCTGCCTGAATAGTGCTAGCAGCTAACACAACAAACAGATCATTTTGCTGTAATCAAGAAAAATATAAGTGTAGTGCTAAAGTGTTTAAGTTAATTGAATTACATTATTAACATAACCAAACTATTACAATTAGAGATGTGAATCTCAAAATTATTACAAAATAAATGATATGAATCTATGAATCAGGATTATTAATAGAAATGCGTCACAAAAGTTATCACAAAAAATCACACGTGTAGTGAATACCGTCTAAATTGATAAAACAATATGAAAAAGTATGAAAGAAACTTATGTATATATATCCGTGAACAAAGAGGGCCACATAGCATAATTCCATATGACTCTCACCATGTGTTCATCTCTAGAGTGCTCTAGAGATGAACACATGGTGAGAGTCATAAGGAATTATGCTATGTGGCCCTCTTTTTCCATTTCTCCTACCTCATTGATGAAAATCTGACACCATCTGATTTACAACCATCCCCATATGGAGACGGTCTTTTTAGGATTTTTTGGGACGTCCTGAATTTCAGTCATAGAGGATCCCCAAGTCTCTACCCTGGTTGTCGGTTGACAATACAAGTTTGTTTGACTCATAGAGCATATGTTCTTTTCAGTTCAAACTATCCCGTAAGCCTACATATGCTTGTTTTCAAACATCTGCTGGTGGTTTTGCTGCACTATTGTCATCAGTCTTCACTCACTAGGTTGGATGTCAACGTGGTGTTTTAGGATCTTCATTTTTTAATATACATATTATTATATACTGTGGACTCTAAATTTTTTCACGGCTATATATACATACATTTTTTTCCTATTGTTTTATCAATTTATACGGTATACATTTTGTGACGCATTCCTATTAATAATCATGATTCATAGATACATATAATTTATTTTGTAATCATTTTGAGATTCACATCTCTAATTGTAATAGTTTGGTTATGTTAATAATGTCATTTAATTAACTTAAGCACACTGTCATCCTCACCTAAAATACCAATTATGGCCAGCCAGGGTGAGCCATTGGAAGAAATTGCTGGTGCAGCTGCTTCTCACATCTCAGCCCCTGTATACGTGACTGAAGATGTCTTTTCCTCCACCCTGCAAGGCCTGGAAGGAAGATTAGTGACTTGAATCGCATCCTCCATTCAAATTGATAGGAAGCGTGCTAGATCCCCCTCCCCCACTTTAGACCCTTTGCAAGGGGAACAGTGGGCACAGGTTGAGGTGTTACCCTCAGGCGATCAGGAGGAAAGATAAACCAATGATTCCTCTGCAGAGGAAACAACGGTAGATGAACCTTTTTCAGCCTCGCAATCTGAGAAATTGCTGATACAAACACTTACAGAGATGGTTCGTTCTACTTTCATGCTACCCCTAATGGAGTCTGCTGAAAGCTCGGTTTCTTGCTTGGGTTCCTTAAAACTTCCACAGCCTTTGCATGCGTTTCCTGTCCATGCATTACTAGAACAGCTTATTTACGCTGAATGGGATCACCCGGAGAAGCATTTTCTTCCTCCAAAGAGTTTTTTCAGTTTTCTATCCCATGGAGGAGAAAATCACCAAAAAATGGAAGGTACCAGCAGTTGATACTGTGATTTCCAGTGTGAATAAAAGTCGAACTTGTCCAGTAGATGATGCACAAATGCTTAAGGATCCAACAGATAAAAGGTTGGAATTCCTGTTAAAGTCCGCTATTTCCTTGGCAGGTGCCGTTACTCAGGACCAATTTAGACAGGCCCTTAAAGAGGTTCCTGCACAACAAGGCCGGGTATTGGCCGTACTACCAAAAGCATTATGCTTTGCCATAGATGCCATTAAAGATTCTATTCACCAGGTGTCCCGCCTTACGCTTATGCTAGTGCATATGCGTAGAATCCTGTGGTTAGAAAATTGGTCAGCCGAAGCGACATGTAAAAACCTCCTAACTGGGTTCCCTTTTCATGGGGATCGGCTATTTGGGGAAGATTTGGACAAATATATCCAAACAATTTCTAGTGGGAAAAGTACTCTTTTGCCAGTCAAAAGAAAGTATAAATGCCCTTCATTTAAACTAGCTCTTTCTCCTGCACCAGGTGCTTTCGCCTCTAGGCAGTGGCAACGGCCTCCGCCGTCAGACTCAAGAGGAAAAACTCAGGGTCAGGCCCAGACTCAAAAGAAGTCCTGGGGCCGGAAACCTGCAAAGCAGAATTCTAAAGCCTCATCATTAAGAGGCACCCCCCCCCCCTCCTCAGGGTGGGGGGAAGACTTCTGCAGTTTTCAGAAGTCTGGCAAGAGGAAATTCAGGACAGTAACTCTGGGGTACAAGCTGGAATTTCAGGAGTTTCCACAGTCTCGTTTCCTGAGGTCAACGTTCCCAAAGATCCAGAGAAAAGACAATCTCTGTTTCAGGTGCTAGACCGATTAATGGCTCAGGGGGTAATCATGCAGATACCCACAGAAGAGCAAGGTTTGGGGTTTTATTCAAACATCTTCACATTCTAGATCTAAGGGCCTGGACATCCAGGTTAGGGGATTGTCCTGTCAGGATCCAATCCAACAATGCCACAGCTGTGGCCTATATCAATCACCAAGGGGGCACCAAAAGTCTCTCAGCGCAGAGAGAGGTGAACCATATTCTAACTTGGGCAGAAAGGAATGTTCCTTGCCTATCGGCAGTCTTCATTGCGGGAACAGAGAATTGGCAGGTGGACTACTTGAGTCGCCAGAAGTTATTCCAGGGGGAATCTAAAGAATCTAAATCAGTTCCTGAAGATCCGCTCCTTTTGCATGGAGATGATCAGGTCAGTAGTTTCTATCCTACTAGGAGAAGAACTTCTGGCGTCTATCGACATCAGGGATGCATATCTGCATGTTCCTATATTTCCCGCTCACCAAAGGTTTCTGTGGTTCGAAGTAGAACAGCCGCATTTCCAGTTCGGGCTAGCTACAGCACCCTGGGTGTTTACAAAAGTCCTGGCCCAAACTCTATCCAGGTTAAGGGCATAACATTCTTGGCGTACTTAGACGATCTATTGCTAATAGCTGGTGGCTCGTTTAGAGCAAAACGTGCGCATTACAACCAGTTACCTGGAAAGTTTGAGTTGGATTCTCAACCTAGAGAAATCTTCCTTAAAATCGATAAAAAGGCTAGAGTACTTGGGTCTGATCAAAGACACAGCCCAAAAAAAAGGTGTTCTTGCCTCATGCAAAGATCAACTCCATTCGCCTTTGCATGAGGTTGCTAGGAAACATGGTGGGTTCATTCGAAGCAGTTCCCTATGCCCAGCTCCATTCAAGACTGTTGCAAAACAGTATCCTGTCTACTTGTAACAAAACAATTCAAGCTTTAGACTTGCCAATGCAGCTGTCCCCAAGCGTGTCTCAAAGCCTCAGTTGGTGGTTACTAACCCAGAATCTGCTGAAAGGAAAATCCTTCAGACCTGTTATCTGGAAAGTGGTAATGACAGATGCCAACCTTTCAGGCTGGGGAGCAGTACTAGAGAAGACAACTGTCCAGGGACAGTGTTCAAGAGCCGAAAGAACTTTGCCCATCAATATCCTAGAGATTCAGGCAGTGCCTCTGGCTCTGAAGGCCTGGACACCCAGGTTAGGGGATTGTCCTGTCAGCATCCAATCCAACAATGCCACAGCTGTGGCCTATATCAATCACCAAGGGGGCACCAAGAGTCTCTCAGCGCAGAGAGAGGTGAACCATATTCTAACTTGGGCAGAAAGGAATGTTCCTTGCCTATCGGCAGTCTTCATTCCGGGAATAGAGAATTGGCAGGCGGACTACTTGAGTCGCCAGCAGTTATTCCAGGGGGAATGGTCTCTTCACCCCGAAATGTTTTGGGCTATTTGCCAAAGATGGGGGACTCCGGACGTAGATCTTCTAGCATCCAGATTCAACATGAAGTTGGTCAACTTTGTGTCCAGAAAAAGGGATCCACTCGCATGCGGAACAGATGCGTTGGTGACCCCGTGGGGGTCAGCTCTCACCGATCTGTGGTTTCCCCCTATTCAGTTGCTGCCTCAACTTCTTTGCAGGATCAAGCTGGAAAGAAAACTGGTAATTCTGGTAGCACCAGCATGGCCCAGAAGGTCACGGTATGCAGAAATCATAAAGATGGCAGTGGAGGGCCCAAGGTCCCTCCCACTACGGCCAGGCCTACTCTCACAGGGGCCAATATTCCATCCTACCTTACGTTCTCTAAATTTAACCTCTTGGCTATTGAAACCCACATTCCGAAGAAACGTGGGCTTTAAGGGTCAGTTATCTCTACAATGATTAATGCAAGGAAGCCAGCTTCCAGAACTATATATTATAGGGTCTGGAGGGCTTATTTTTCCTGGTGTGAATCCAAGGGTTGGCACCCTCGGAGATATATCATAGGCAGAATTCTTGCCTTTCTACAATTAGGGGTAGAGATGAAGTTGGCTTTGAGTACTATTAAAGGCCAAGTCTCAGCTTTATCGATCTTACTTCAAAGACCGCTTGCTACACGTTCTTTAGTCTGGGGTTTTATGCAAGGGGTGATGCGGCTTAATCAGCCAGTCAAACCTCCCTTGAACCCTTGGGACTTGAACTTAGTTTTGTCATTGTTACATAAACAGTCATTTGAACCGATACAGCATATTCCCTTAGTCCTTCTGACAAGGAAGCTGGTGTTCTTGGTTGCTATATCCTCAGCAAGGAGGGTTTCGGAATTGGCTGCTCTTTCTTGTAAAGAGCCATATTTGATTATTCATAAGGGCAGCCTGGTGTTACGCCCTCGTCCAGACTTTTTGCCAAAAATGGTTTCAGGTTTTCACTTGAACCAAGATATTGTCCTGCCATCCTTTTTTCCAAAACCATGTTCCAGGGTAGAAAAGTCACTACATTATCTTGATGTGGTGAGAGCAGTGAAAATCTATTTAAAGACAACTGCTCAGATTTGTAAGACTGATGTCTTATTTATTCTGCCAGAGGGTCCTAAGAAAGGACAGGCAGCGTTGAAATCCACTGTCGCTAAGTGGATTCGGCAACTTAGAATTCAAACTTATAATTTAAGTTTAAGTTAAGGCGCACTCTACCAGGGTGGTTAGTGCTTCTTGGGCAGTGCGTCACCAGGCCTCCATGGCTCAGATCTGTAAGGCTGCAACTTGGTCTTCAGTACATACATTCACAAAATGTTATCAGGTGGATGCAAGTCTGGGGGTACCCTGCGGGTTGTGTCTCCCTCCCCTCAAGTAGCATTGCTATGGGACGTCCCATTAAGTTATTACTTAAGGCTCTGTGTCCCATGATGTACAATAAGGAAAATAAGGATTTTTATAACAGCTTAGCTGTAAAATCCTTTTCTTTGAGTACATCATGGGACACAGAGGTCCCTCCCCTCTTTTTGGGGTTTAAGTATACCGCTTTGCTACAAAAACTGATGTGCTCCTGGAAGAAGGAGGGGTTATATAGGGAGTGAACTTCCTGGATTGGGTATACCAGTGTCCATCACCTGAAGGTGGCCTATAACCCATTAAGTTATTACTTAAGGCTCTGTGTCCCATGATAGTAGTCCAAGAAAATGATTTTACAGGTAAGCTGTTATAAAAATCCAATTTTTTTGCAGAACACATCCCGGAAATTGCTATATGCAGCAGGAAGAGCAGAAAATACAGATGTGGTTGCAACAGGAAGTCTCTCCTTTGGGGCAACTGAGTAGGCAGGACAAGAAACAGGAGGAACCCCAAGTCAGGATCTGCCTAGAAGTCCAGTCAACGTGTGGAGAATGGAGCTGCAACCAAGGAAGACCCAATACGATGGGGGTTGAGGCCTTAGGTAGGATAATGAAGGCTATCCACTCCTGGTATCCCTACTGCCATCTTAAGAGGGAGAGTCTGGAAGCAGAAAGGGCCCCCTGGAAGAACTGTGCCATCATTGGTTCTTCCCGCTAATTCATCCTCCACTCAGTCAGAGAGGCCATGTAAAAAGGTTGCAACTAAGGCCTCATTATTCAAGCTCAGCTGTTAGTATACGAAACTGAAGAGCATACTGTCCCACTGAAGAAGACGTAAAAGGGCACTGGCTGCTGAAGAAACCCAACCCGGTTCCTTGCAGATATTCCGAAAGAGCTTCAAGAAATTAGACAGGCTAGAAACCACTGGATCATCCTTCTCCCACAGGGGGGCAGCCCAGGCTAAAGCCTCGCCCAAAAGGAGGGAAATAATATGGGCTACCCTTGCCTGATCAGACGAGAAGTTTTGAGGCTGGAGTTTGAAGTGAATGGTGCAATGGCTGAGGAACCCCCTGCAGGCCTTAGAGTCCCCAGAGAAAGGGGACGGAGCTGGTAGTTGCAGAGAATGTGTGGCTGCGACTGCGACCGGAATAGGTACCGCCGCCGATTGTGATTGAGGTTGCTGAACCTGGGGGTCCTAAGGAGGCCAGCTTCCAGAACTATAGGCCGCAACACAGGGCAATGAGGAATGGTCGGTAGGCAGGCCAAGGTCGGTTAGACAAGCAGACAGGGATGGTCAAAACAAGCCGAAGGTTGGGATAACAGACAGGCAGGGATGGTCAGGAGAAAACACACGGAACGGAATACACGGAAAAAAACAAAGAGCACACGGCATGAATGACACAAAAATGTTGATTGGCAAGGCTTGGCTTGCAGTGCACAGGTTAATATAGTGTTTCCTGTTAGAGGCTGGGGTGAAGCCATGCTTGAGGGAAGATTATTTAAGTACACAGGTGAACAGCGATCGGTCTCTAAGCTAAACACAACAGATAGGTAAGCAGACAGACATGAACATTACTGCAGATTCATGACACATCTATGATGTTTCCTACTTTTATGCTTTGCTTATTACACAAATTGTATCAGCTTTGAAGAAGAAAGTGCGTAATCAGTATTGTATGTGGAAAATGTTTGGTGCATTTCTGTTTATAACTTTTTTCTGTGTAATAAAAGTATATGAATCGGTTTTTATATATACAGTATCTCACAAAAGTGAGTACACCACTCACATTTTTGTAAATATTTTATTATATCTTTTCCTGTGACAACACTGAAGAAATTACACTTTGCGACAATGTAAAGTAGTGAGTGTACAGCTTGTATAACAGTGTAAATTTGCTGTCCCCTCAAAATAACTCAACACACAGCCATTAATATCTAAACTGCTGGCAACAAAATGTCCAAATTTGGCCCAATTAGCCATTTTCCCTACCCGGTGTCATGTGACTCATTAGTGTTACAAGGTCTCAGGTGTGAATGGGGAGCAGGTGTGTTAAATTTGGTGTTATCACTCTTACTCCCTCATACTTGTCACTGGAAGTTCAACATGGCACCTCATGGCAAAGAACTCTCTGAGGATCTGAAAAAAATTGTTGTTGCTCTACATAAAGATGGGCTAGGCTATAAGAAGATCGCCAATACCCTGAAACTGAGCTGCAGCACAGTGGCCAAATACATACAGCGGTTTAACAGGACAGGTTTCACTCAGAACAGGCCTCGCCAATGGTCGACCAATGAAGTTGAGTGCACGTGCTCAGCATCATATCCAGAGGTTGTCTTTGGGAAATAGATGTATGAGTGATGCCAGCATTGCTGCAGAGGTTGAAGGGGTGGGGGGGTCAGCCTGTCAGTACTCAGACTATACACTTCACACTGCATCAAATTGGTCTGCATGTTGTTCCAGAAGGAAGCTTCTTCTAAAGATGATGCACAAGAAAGGCTGCAAACATTTTGCTGAAGACAGACTAAGGACATTTAGGATTACTGGAACCATGTCCTGTGGTCTGATTAGACCAAGATAAACTTATTTGGTTCAGATGGTATCAATTGTGTGTGTTGGCAACCAGGAGAGGAGTACAAAGACAAGTGTGTCTTGCCTACAGTCAAGCATTTTGGTGGGAGTGTCATGGTCTGGGGCTGCATGAGTGCTGCCGGCACTGGGGAGCTTCAGTTCATTGAGGGAACCATGAATGCCAACGTGTACTGTGACATACTGAAGCAGAGCATGATTCCCTCCCTTCAGAGACTGGGCCGCAGGGCAGTATTCCAACATAATGACCCCAAACACACCTCCAAGATGACCATTGACTTGCTAAAGAAGCTGAGGGTAAAGGTGATGGACTGGTCAAGCATGTCTCCAGACCTAAACCCTATTGAGCATCTGTGGGGCATCCTCAAATGGAAAGTGGAGGAGAGCAAGGTTTCTAACATCCACCAGCTCCATGATGTCATCATGGAGGAGTGGAAGAGGGCTCCAGTGGCAACCTATGAAGCTCTGGTGAACTCCATGCCCAAGAGGGGTAAGGCAGTGCTGGAAAACAATGGTGGCCCCACAAAATATTGAAACTTTGGACGTTTTCACTTAGGGGTGTACTCACTTTTCTTTGCCAGCAGTTTAGACATTAATGGCTGTGTGACTCTTTCCATGCTGCCCCCCTGCAAAGTGCTGCCCTAGGCCTGGGCCTTGTTGGCCTAGGAAAGTATACAGCGTTGAAGCTGTACACTCACTACTCTGTAATTTCTTCAGTGTTGTCACATGAAAAGATACAATAATTTAGTTACAAAAATGTGAGGGGTGTACTTACTTTTGTGAGATACTGTATATAGAAGTTATTGTGATACTCATGGCCAACACCCGTCACTGTATACACAACAACCTGTCAGAAACCATGAATCAGACTAAGACAGAAGTACAGTTAAATCTCACTTGTTAAATAATAATAAAAAAAGGTAAACAGAGTAATTGTAGTCAAAACATAGCCAGAGTCCAGGAACCGGAATGGATAGTCAGACAAGCCAAAACATCAGGGAGCCAGAGATCAGCGTAGTAGAACACCAATCAGAATCTGGAGCCAGAAGGAATGTCAGCCAAGCAAGTCTTTAACAGGAACACAGGAGAGAGTCTCTAGAGATGTGACAAAGGCGAAGGCAGAGATCATCTGGGCTGGACAGCTTAAGTAGGCAGGACTGACAAGCAGGAAATAATCAACAGGTGAGTCACTGTGGAGAGATAGGAGCTGGCAATTAGCCGAAAGCTGAGCGGCCAGCTTAGAGAAGGAAGGGCTGAGCCCAGCCTTGACAGTACCCCCTCCTCAATGACCCCTCCCCCTCAGGACCACTAGGCTTGTATATCTGAGGATGAGACCCAAGAGCGTTCCTCCGGACCGTACCCTTTCCAATGCACCAGGTACCGTATGCGCTCATGGAACCTACGGGAGACAACAATGGACTCTACTTCATACTCCTCATGGTTCTCAACCTGTACAGGGTGAGGACGAGGCACCGAGGTGGTAAAGCGGTTGCAGACCAAAGGTTTTAATAAGGAGACATGAAATACATTTGAGATACGCATATTAGAAGGAAGGTCTAATGTGTAAGCCACTGGGTTAATCATGTGAAGAATACGGAAAGGCCCAATAAACCGAGGTGTGAACTTCAGATTCAGACCCTGTCCCCAACCTGGTAGGAAGGCGCAGGCAGGCGTCTGCAGTCAGCATGGAGTCTGTACCTATAATTAGCATGTCGCAAAGCCTCCTGGGCTTGTGCCCAAGTGGAACGAAGACCACGGAGATGCTTCTCTAACGCAGGAATACTCTGTGGAACAAATGAGTCAGGCAACATGGTTGGAAGCCATAGTTTGCCATAAACAGGGACAATCGGGAAACAGAATTCAAGGCAGTATTGTGAGCAAACTCCGCACACAGTAAGAGGTCCGACCAGCTGTCATGATGGTCAAAAATATAGCAAGGTAGGAATTGCTCCAAGGACTGAATGGCTTGTTCTGTGGCCCTATTAGACTGCGGGTGATACACAGAGGAGAAAGCAAGCCGAATTCCCAACTGTGAACAAAAGGCTCGCCATAATCGGGACACAAAATGACTACCCCTGTCCGAGACAATCACCTTGGGTAGCCCATGTAAGCAAAAGATCTCCCGAACAAAAATGGAAGCCAGTTCCTTTGAAGTGGGCAACTCCTTAAGTGGAATACAATGAGACATTTTCGAGAACCGTTCAACCACCATAAGGATAACTGTGTTGCCCTGGGAGTTGGTTAACTCCACAATGAAATCCATAGAAAGGTGGGTCCAGGGTCTCTCTCCATTGGGTATGGGTTGTAGGAGGCCTACTGGAAGGTGTCCTGGAGTCTTACTCTGAGCACACATGGAACAGGCAGCTACGAAGGCAGTTAAATCAGCACGTAGACTACATCCCCAGAATTGTTGGGAAATGGCCCAAAAGAGTTGATTCTTCCCAGGGTGGACAGCAGCCTTGGGAGAGGGTAAGTCTGGACCACAGCAGTATGGAGACTTTATGGGACACAAGGTTTCTCAGGAGGAGCATGAACCTGAGCAGCAAGAATTTTGTCACCCAAAGGAGAAGTGAGACTGGTGCAAACTGTAGCCAGAATACGATCAGGAGGAATCATCTTGGAAGTGGAGGTAAATTGTCGTGACAAAGCGTCAGCCCTTACATTCTTAGTACCGGGTAAGAATGAGACAATGTAATTGAGGCTAGACAAGAAAAGAGCCCATCGCACCCTTCTGGGAGAGAAGCGTTTAGCCTCATACAAGAATGTGAGATTCTTATGGTCAGCAAGAATGAGAACTGGCACAGTGGTACCTTGAAGGAGATGTCTCCATTCTTTCAGGGATAAAATGATCGTTAAAGTGGAGTTCCACCCACTTTTACAACTCTTCAGCATCCTTCACTAAACTGTGCACTGTAAACAAATTGGATATTTTTTTTATTTTTTTTGCAGCACAGACTGTATATCTGCTGTATTCATTTTTCACTTCCTCCTCCCTGGCCGCGGCCCATCGCATCATTTCCTGTTTGCAATGCCTCCTGGGAAGGGGCAGCAACTTCCTCTCAAACTGCCGTTGCTATGGAAACCTGACCTGAAACCTATTACACTGCTTATGCTGCACTGAGCATGTACGAGATCTGCAAGGATGAGATCCAGGAAGAAATACAGTCTGGCTTCAGATGCCCACACTTAAGATGGCCACGGCCTGCTGCAAGTTTATAAAATAACAAACTACTGCTAAAAACTAACATAACAGACCTTAGTTTACAGACTAACTTTACTAGAATACATTAAGCTTGTGTATTATAGGGGTATTTTTATTTAAAAAGTATAATTTTGGCCGGAACACCGCTTTAACTGCTCTCTGTCATCAATCTCGTAATTGCACTCAGCAGGTGACAATTTTTTGGAAAGTAGCCACAGGGATGCATAGTGCTCTCAGAGGTAGGACGATAAGACAGAAGGGCACCAACTCCAGTCTCAGAAGCATCAACCTCAAGGATAAAAGGTAACATAGGATCAGGATGTGCTAACACAGGAGCAGAAACAAAGGCAGCCTTGAGACTCTCAAAGGCCTTAATGGACTCTGGAGACCAACACTGTGGGTTACTGTCCTTTCTGGTCATATCAGTCAGGGGCTTGACCAGAGACGAGAAGTTACGAATAAACTTCCAATAATAGTTGGCAAAGCCAAGAAAACGCTGCAGAGTATGTAAACCCACGAGTCGGGCCACTGTAGGACTGCTAAAAGTTTCTCTGGGTCCATTGAAAAACCAGCAGTGGAAATTAATTTAACCTCTCAACGATGGAATTCACACGTCTCCAATTTACAATAGAGATTGTTCTCTCTTAGTTTCTGAAGCACACGACAGACATCTGTGTGGTGGTTCTCCAGGCACTTGGAAAATATAAGGATATCATTGCGATAAACCACCACACATAACTGCAATAAATCTCGGAGGACATCGTTAATAAATTCCTGGAAAACTGCCGGGGTGTTACAAAGGCCAATAGGCATTACGAGGTACTCATAATGGCCTGTTCTGTTATTAAACGCAGTTTTCCACTAGTCGCCCTCCTTAATCCTCACGAGATTGTATGCCCCTCTCAACTCAAGCTTCGTGAAAACCGTTGCTCCCTTGAGGCGGTCAAATAACTCCGTAATCAAAGGAATCGCATAGGCATTCTTAATCGTGAAACGATTGAGACCCCTATAATCAATACATGGTCTCAGTTCACCGCTCTTCTTCTTCACAAAGAAAAAAACAGCACCAACAGGAGATGAGAATTTGCGGATGAAACCTCGAGAAAGTGTGTCTGCAACATACTCTTCCATGGCCTTATTCTCCAAGACCAACAAATGGTAAACCCGACAATGAAGGGGTATGGCACCAGGTTGAAGGTCAATTGCGCAGTCATACGACTTGTGTGGAGGCAAACTACCGGCTTGACCTTTGTCAAAGACATCGCTAAAATCGTAGTACTCCTCTGGCAGGGAGGAGAGAGAAGAAGTGAACAGGACCTTGGCTACCTACTGGAAGCATGTCCTCCTGCATTGTGGCAACCAGGAGAGAACCTCAGCACGGAGCCAATCAAAAGAGGGGTTGTGACTTTGTAACCAAGGATAACCAATAACCAGTGGAAACTTAGGTGAGGAAATAATTTGGAATTGGATTGTTTCATGGTGAAGAGCCCCTACAGCCATGGACAACGGAACAGTCTCATAAGTCACATGGGCAGGCTGTAGAGGTCTCCCGTCAAGAGCCTCAATGGCAAGTGGAGTGTCGTGCAGCTGCATCGGAATCGAGTGCTTCGATACGAAGGCATCAATGAACAGGTTTGCAGCACCAGAGTCGATTAGAGTCTGTATCTCGACGGACGACTCAGCCCAAGAAAGGGTAACCAAAACTAGGGGCTTATCCTTCTGTATAACTGGGGACGAAACAACACCGCCTAAGGTCTGTCCGTGACAGGATCTCAAGGTTTAGGCATTCCCTGGATGGGTAGGACAAGACTTTAAAAAGTGACCTGCCTGGCCACAATAAAGGCACAATCTCTCCCTCCTCCTAAGGGTTCTCTTATCCGCAGAGAGACGCGTGGAACCCAAGTGCATGGGTTCAGCTTCACTGACCGACTCGGTACCAGGAGGCAAGGGTGGGACTGCAAAGCTTGGAGACAAATATACAGGAGGCTTCCGCAAGCGGTGCTTAAAGCAGAGTTCCACCCAAAAATGGAACTACCGCTTTAAGCACTCCTCGCCCCCTTACATGCCACATTTGGCATGTCATTTTTTTGGGGGGGGGGGAGGTGTGTGGGCTTTGTTAGGAGGGGGACTTCCTGTCCCACTTCCTTTTTCCACCAGGGACCGCCAAGGCGACTCCTCCTTTGGCCTTAGGCGGCCCCTCCTTCTAGGCGATCTCATGGGTCACGTGTCCCAGGAGATCGCCTCTCCACTCCAGGAGCGCAGCGCGGCTCGCGCATGCGCCGTGCATGCCCGGCCATGAAGCCAAAAGCTGTCACGGCCGGTTGCCCCTATTGGCAATGGAGGCGCCAGGGGGAGAGGAGCGGCACCCCGTTTGGCCGCATTGCTGGACCGTGGAACAGGTAAGTCTCTGTTTATTAAAAGTCAGCAACTACACCTTTTTGTAGCTGCTGACTTTTAATAAACATAAAAAGCCTGGAACTCCGCTTTAAAAGAGAGTCTTTCTCTGAGTCTGGAGTCAATGAGGATGGCAAACATGATCAACTTCTCCAGCTCAGCGGGTATATCTCGGGCTGCTATCTCACCTTGATGGTATCCGAGAGACCATGTGAAAAAGCAGCCACAAGGGCCTCATTGTTTCAAGCAACCTCTGCTGCCAGAGTACAGAATTCAATGGCGTAATTGGCAACAGTTCTCGTACTCGTTTGACACTTGGCAGCAGAAGCGGAGCATGTGGGAACGTCAAATATCCTTTTAAAGAAAGCCACAAACTCAGGGTAACTCAAGACAACAGGTTTTTGCGTCTCCCATAGAGGGTTTGCCCAGGCCAAGACTCTCTCAGAAAGAAAAGATATCACAAAACTGCTTCTGTTCATGGGAAATGCCTGGGGCAGCATCTCAAAGTATATCTCAACCTGGTTCTGAAACCCTCTGCATTGGACTGTACCCCCCCCCAAATTGCTGGGGAAGCAGAGCAGAATCAGACATATTTCTTATAGAGTAAATACTCGAGGCGGGTGCCTGCACAGAGACTGGAGCAGCAACAGGGACGGCCTGCAACACAGGTTGTACCGGAGCAGCAACAGGCACGATCTGCAACATAGGTTGTACCAGAGCAGCCACAGTGGGAGATTCCAGGTGAGCCGTGCAACTCAGGAGCGTTTGTAACGCCACGGCAAACTGATCCATGCAGTGATCCTGCTCATCCAATCTGGAAAAAATATTACCAACAAGTGGATTGACTGCATCTTCTGAATTCATGGCCTTCGCCTACTGTCAGAAACCATGAATCAGACTGAGACAGTTAAATCTCATTTGTTTAATAATAATAAAAAAAAGGTAAACGGAGTAAATGCAGTCAAAACATAGCCAGAGTTCAGGAACCAGAACGGATAGTCAGAAAGCCAAAACGTCAGGGAGCCAGAAATGAGCATAGTAGAACAGCAAGCAGGATCTGGAGCCAGAAGGAATGTCAGCCAAGCAAGTCTTTAACAGGAACACAGGAGAGCATCTCTAGAGATGTGACCAGGGCGAAGGCAGAGATCATTTGGGCTGGACGGCTTAAGTAGGCAGGACTGATGAGTAGGATATCATCAACAGGTGAGTCAACGTGGAGAGATAGGAGCTGGCAATTAGCCGACAGCTGAGTGGCCAGCTCTAAGAAGGAAGGGCTGAGCCTAGCCCTGATGCAACCAAACCAAAATAATATTGGACTATATAGGCCAGAGAAGGAGCATACATCAAATTCATTAAAAAATTACATGTTTTATTAAAGTATCACAGTATTAAAAAGATAAAAAATATGGTGCCCCTGCACCTATCTACTTATTAAAATAAAAAGGAGCTGTGTATGGCAGTACATAACATAGGATTGACTAGCAAGAATGTTTAGAGCACTATTATGATCGATCCTCATATGCCGGATATTTTTTGTCTTTTTAATACTGCGATACATTAATAAAACATGTAATTTTTTAATGAATTTGATGTATGCTCCTTCTCTGGCCTGTATAGTTGGATATCTTTTTGGTTTGATTGTTTGTACAAAGTTGGGACACTGTCCCATAGAGGTAGGAGTTTTAACCACTTCAGGCACTTCCCCCCCTTCCTGCCCAGGAAATATTTCAGCTTTCAGCGCTGTCACATTTTGAATGACAATTGGGCAGTCATGCAACACTGTACCCAAACTAAATTATCACATTCTTCCAACAAATAGAGCTTTCTTTCCCCTCTGCGGTTTTTATTTTTTGCGCTATAAAACAAATAAGACCATCAATTTTGAAAAAAAAAACTGATGGGCACTGATAGGTGGCACTGGATAGGCAGCACTAATGAGGAGCTACTGGCAGGTATTACTGAGTGTCATCTAAAGCAGTGTTTCTCAACTCCAGTCCTCAAGGCGCCCCAATAGGTCATGTTTTCAGGTTTTCCATTAGTTGGACAGCTGATTTGATCAGTTTCATTGCCTTAGTAATTACCACATCCGTTTCATCTGAGGGAAATCCTGAAAACATGACCTGTTGGGGCGCCTTGAGGACTGGAGTTGAGAAACACTGATCTAAAGGGCACTGACAGGCATTACTGATGGGGCACTGATTGGCACTTTCTATGGGCACTGTTGTGGGCACTGATTGGCACCTTTATGGGCACTGACAGGCGTTCTTTGTGGGGCACAGGCTGGCAGGTGATGGGCACTGATTGGCAGCTGATGAGCACCCTTTGATGGGGGCTGCACTGATAATCAATGTGCTGTTAGCACAGGGACAGCCGCGGATTGGCTTTCCCTGTCAGCGTGAACCGAGACAAGCCGTTTACAGTCACTTCCTTGTTCACGCAATCATCAGTTGTGATTGCACGCCCAGGCTTGTTATCTACTGGCCATTTTAGTGTAACAACCAATTCATGAGACCATGGGATGCCCAGGGGGTTTGACTAGACACTTGTGCACCTTGGTGAGGGCGTAAAACGTTGGGATCACAGGACACTTAACATCTAGACAGTCAAATAGGTCCCCATCAATCATGCCTTTGTAATAGGCACCACCAATAAGAGCCTTAAATTCCAACCTTTTTTTTTTTTTAATTATAATCTTTATTAGTTTTTCCATCTATAAAACATGTTTACACCTCAACACAATATTCCAGGACCGGTATCTTTTTTACATACATTTTGTACTTAACACATAGGTATATCTCTTTATGAAGATAAAAAAAGAGCACTCTATATTCCCTCCACTAAAAAGGAGGGAGCCGCTTTTTGAGTAATATTGCCTGGATTTACTCCTGTCTCATTATCCCCCCTTTCCCGCCTCCCCTCCCCCCCACCCCCCCCTCTATTCCAGCTGTATCTGGTGTATTCCCTCTATCCATGGTCTCCACATCCTATCAAATTCTTTCATATTATATCTCTTTATGTACGCGGCTCTCTCCTTCGGGAGGGTTTCATTCATTATATCGATCCAATTCTTTACTGTGGGTGGCATCTGTGATTGCCATCTCATCATTATCATCTTCCTGGCCTGATACATGCCCCTTAATATTGCCACTGTTGTACTTTTTGTTTCACCCTTTTCCTGTCTATACCCCAGGATACAAAGTACCACTTCCCTTTCCACTTCTTTTTTAAATATGCTCTTCAATACTTTTGTCACCCCTTCCCAGTACCGGAAGAGCTTGGGGCATCTCCATACCATATGGACCAGGTCCCCCTGCCCCTGGCACCTCGGACACTTATCATTAGGCCTTCTTCCAAATTTACATAACAGCTTTGGTGTATAATACGCTCTGTTGAGTAGCATCAGATGTGAGAATTTCTGGGCGGGCGAAACCGATATCATCGGGGCTAGTTCTAGTATTCTCTTCCATTGTCCCTGTGGAATGGCACCTAGATCCTGTTCCCATTTTTTTTTTACCTCCAGCAGCTTTACTTCGCCTAGGGTCCCTCTGTTCAGTAGTTTATATATCACAGATATTAATCCTTTAGTGGATCCTGGCTCCCCAATAACCTGTAGCACTGGTAGTTCCTCCCATACCATAGGTTGGTTTCGAAACTGGGCTTCTAGGGCATGGCTTATTTGAAGATAACTAAACTGTGTATTCTGGGGGATATCAAATTCCCTTTTTAGTACTTCGAATTTTTTTATGGCCTGACCATCGTATATTTGGCTCACTTTTTTAATTCCCCTATTTTCCCACTCCCTGATTTTCCCCATTATACGTAATTCCTGTAGGTTGCTATTGTTCCAGATTGGGGTATATATGTTAGTCTCCATATATTTTAACTTTTTTTTGACGACTTTCCAAACTTTACTGACCATTTTTGTTGTTGGGTTCTTAGCCCCAAACGACCCTGCCTCTAAAGTTTCTATTATGGTCTATAAATTCCAACCTTAAAGTGGTTGTAAACCCACAAAAAAAAAAAACCTGCAAGACAAAGGCATAGCATACTAGCTCATTATGAAATACTCACCTTAGATTGAAGCCCCCACAGCGGTCCAGGCACACTGCTCTGCCCGGCAACATGTCTCCTGAAGTTATTTCTGGGTATCGCGGGCTCAGGCTGTGATTGTCCGGAGCCGCAAAGACGTCACTCCCGAGCATGCATGTGGGAGCCGCCGGTAAAAGCACGTCAGCTGAAGCAACGGTACGAATAAGCCGTTGCTTCAGTGCTCATGTGATACAGGGGATATGTCCTAAACCGTGCAGGTGTCTCCCTTGAAACTCCCTCTGTGATAACTTTTCTGGACATTTTAATAAAAAAATCTCCATTCTTTCTACTGCACAGTGCATATTGGGATCTGTAATCTAGATCATTATAGTGTAGTCATTATATTGCTACAGTCTTTACAACTCTCAGCACACTGCATAGAAGTCTATGGGTCTGCTTAGCTTTAGCTCTCCCTCTGCTAGCCAGAGGAGAATGGTGGAACAAAACATCAGTATCTCAGGAGAGAGTGAGAAGAATAAAAGGCAATGGGCTGAATTCACAAAATGTTATCTACCACTTTGAGACCAGCAGTAAAAAAATGCTACTAAAATACTGCATGTGCTTTTTCTTAAAGTGATGTGGTATTTTAATAGTGAAAACTTGTGGTATTTTAACATGTGCACTCACTGGTGTCTTTAACCACTTGCCGACCGGCGCACGACGATATACGTCGACAGAATGGCACGTACAGGCAGGAGGGCGTATATATACGTCCCTCCTTTAGCCTGTCCGTGCCATCGGGAGCGCGCCGGGAGCGGCGCGCTCCCATCGCCGGTCGGGACCCCCGTGAGTCCGGCCGCGGTCCCCGCGGACTCGATCGCCGCGGGGACTCCCGCGATCGTCTCACGGAGCGGCTGAACGGGGAGATGCCGAGATAAACAGCATCTCCCCGTTCTGCCTAGCAACTAGTGACGCCGATCTCTGCTCCCTGTGATTGGAGCAGAGATCAGCATTCACTAGCTGACAGCCACGCCCCCCCACAGTAAAAAAAACACCCCTAGGCATACTTAACCCCTACACTGCCACCTTGTGGTTAACCCCTAAACTGTCAGTGTCATTTATACAGAAATCAATGCATTTAAATGCATTAATTGCTGTAAAAATGACAATGGTCCCAAAAATGTGTCAAAAATGTCCTATGTGTCCGCCATAATGTCGCAGTCACAAAAAAAAAAAAAAATCGCAGATCTCCGCCATTAATAATAAAAAAAAATTATTAAGAAAAATGCTATAAAACTATCCCCTATCTTCTAAACGCTATAACTTCTGCGCAAACCGATCAATAATCGATTATTGCGATTTTTTTTACCAAAAATATGTAGAAGAATACGTATCGGCCTAAACTGAGGAAAAAAAATGTTTTTTTATATATTTTTGGGGGATATTTATTATAGCAAAAAATAAAAAATAATGCATTTTTTTCAAAATTGTCGCTCTATTTTTGTTTATAGCGCAAAAAATAAAAACCGCAGGGGCGATCACGTCGCACGACCGCGCAATTGTCAGTTAAAGCGACGCAGTGCCGAATCGCAAAAAGGGGCCTGGTCCTTTGGCTGCAAATTGGTCCGGTCTGAAAGTGGTTAAAGTGGCGTTTCCTCCTAAAAAAAAAAAAAAATGCTTAAAATTCCGGAAAAAAAAAAAAAATAAAAAAATTGGAAAAAAATATATATTTTTTACATACCTCTAAATGCCTGTTGCTAGGGGGTCCCTCATAGTCTGCCTCCTTCGGTGCCTGGGCTGGTGACATCACTTCCCCTTGGCGCAGGAACGGCTCCCCAGTTATCTGGGACCTGTCACATGTCACACAGTGGGTGCCCGGCTGTGAAGCCACAGCCGGATGCCCACAGTTGCAATGCCGGCGTCGCCGAGCGGATCGGGGGACGAGCGGAGCTTCGACCCTCCCGCATCGCTGGACCCTGGAACAGGTAAGTGTCCAATTATTAAAAGTCAGCAGCTGCAGTATTTGTAGCTGCTGACTTTAAATTTTTTTTTTTTTTAGGGATACACCTCTTTAACAACCAGTGAATAGCTGGTTGATAAGGAGCAGGCACCCCTTCAGCATTCATTACAACCAGTAAAAAGCTGTTTTTTAGGGAGCCGGCAACCGCCGAGTCCTTAACAACCATGATGTATCTGCTGTTTGCAGAATGTAACAAAAGACCCTTTGGGTCCTATATGGATTTTGGGGGGGGGGGGGGACCTCGTACAAGTAAAATTAAATAAAAACCCACAGCCAGTTTTTTACAAGTCCATTATTTAAAAAATTTATAAATAAATGTCCTCGAAGTAAATTAAGCATCAATCATTAATGCTGCCTGCTGACCTGCATGAAAGAAAAAAAACTTGTACCAGACACTTGGCTTGTGCTGACTGGCAGCTCTGCTTCCCACCTACTGCTAAAGGGGTGACATCAATGGGTGATCCTGCCCCCTTGTGACACCACCAGGGTACACGCATTCACATGGGGAAGGGCGGGGATCTTGGGGCCCCCTTGTTAAAGTGGGCTTCTAGATTTTAATAAGTCCAGGGTCAGGGTTGTGGGGAAGAGGCCCTTGTCCTTATCAACATGGGAACAATGTGCTTTGGGGGGTAAGTCCCCCCCAAAGCACCCCATCATGTTGAAGACATGTCGCCTGATAGGATTCGGGGAGGGGGGAGTTCTTGCTTGCCCTTCCCCGCTCTTTCCTGGCCTTCTGGGCTGCATGCCCGGATAAGGGTTTGGTACAGATTTTGGGGAGGACCTCACTGAATTTATTTTTTTGTTTTTGGCATGAGGTTTCCCCAAAATGAAGGCCCTGGACCACTACTTATTTAACACATGCATATATTTGTTTATTTCCTCTAGTAAATTGACTTTAATGCTGTTTTATGCAGTATTTACAGAGTGTTTTTGCTTTTTGAGGTAAATACCGCATAAAGGTATAATGAATTGAATTTTTTTGGTATCACATGCGATATTGTGTGAAAATGTGTCACATGGCCCAAATACCGTAGGCAATATGCTTTAGTGAACTGAGTTCAATGTCTCCTGCTCCACATTGCTGTAGCCCAGTACCTGGCAACATATACTTGTAGAAGTCCTTGCAAATACAGTAGGTGAGAACACATCTAATAAGTATTGGTGGAAGAGGAAAACCTATGTGATACACCTATGAGTGGAGTGTGGCACACTGTGAATAGGAGTATGTAATTTGTGGGATTGGCTCTATTAAGCTCATTCTAGAGAGTTTTAAGAGTGATATATACAGAATTTTATGGACATACAATATTTTATATACTTTGTGAACACGCTTAAGAATTTGTTTATATGGATTGTTCTTTTTTGTTTGTGAGTAATGTAGATCGCTTGCTTGGTACTTCGATTGAGGGGTAAGAGTATCCCACTATTTAATATCGTCAGTTGTGCCCAGTTATCACCTGCCAAAACAGTAAACCTTTGCACAGACCCAGGCACCAACAGATATCAATCAATGTCCTGGTTTATAGCTTCCAAATATGTTCACAGGTTATCCATCCTTTGTTCACTGTATGAGTCGTCAAAATATTCTACTAGTTAGGGCACGGCACAGCAAAGGTGCCTGGCTGATATCTACCAAGTAAGTGCTATTTAAAAGTGACCTTGCTATAAAAATAGTCATTATGTAAATCACAGTACACTGCCGTTGGGATTCCTTAAACAACAGGAAGGGAGGACTTCCTTGCTCCAGAGCCAAGACCCCTGAGCCTCTGCATTAGGCAAGGTGTCACTTGAATCAATCCAAGAAAGATAGGGCATATCCTCAATGAGATGCACATGCTCTGCACTGCCATATCTAACGCATCCATACAAAGTTTACGTAATGTATGATATAAAGATAATATACAGCGGGTAAAATAAGTATGGAACACGTCACTATTTTTCTAGGTAAATATATTTCTAAAGGTGCTATTGACATGACATCTTCACCACATGTCGGGAACAACCCATGCAATCCATACATACAAAGAAACCAACACAAATAAGTTCAGAAATTAAATTATGTGTAATAAAATGGAATGACTCAGGGAAAAAATATTGAACACATGAAGAAAGGGAGGTGCAAAAAGGCATGGAAAGCCAATACACCAGCTGAAATGTATCAGTAATTCAAAAGCAAGCCTGTCCCTTGTCAGTGCAAATTATTATCAGCTGATTCAGTCTCAACTAATGGCCTATAAAAAGGTGTCTCATTACCAAGGTGTCACACAAGAAACATCTCATGATGGATAAAAGCAAAGAGCTCTCTCCTTCAGACCTTCACAACCTTATTGTTGCAAAACATACTGATGGCATTTCTAAAAGGGGGGTCTATGGGACTTTATATGAGGGGATGGCGTAGTCATCAGCCTCCATCCCTATAAGGTATGCAGAGGAGAGCAAGAAAGAGGGACTTTAAATGAAGTACGCGGAGGGTCAAATGTTGTGTAGAGTTATATAATCAACATATCTGTAACATGTGTAAAAATAAGTAGGACATTGTCTCATAATAATAATTCATATTCTATAGAAAATGTGTATAGTACACACACGATTAGATACTTGCATAGAGTAGAATATTAGATAAAAAACTTTATTTAATACATAAATACATACTGTAATTCCTAAATAATCCAAAAAATGTATGGCACATGATATATATACAAAAGCCCAAGATTTGATAGCACATAATTGAAGTATAATCAACCACATAATGCACAAACAGAATCCACAATAAAATTGTAGGATACAGTATATAGGGTATCTATGTGCAGATAATACGGTACTCTGGGTCATGAGTATCCCTACATGGGAAACATCTTTTCCAGGAGCTGAGATTGTATGTTAAGTGACAGACAACCCAACAGGCAACTCCCCAGGGCACGGTCATGCATCAGGCTGGAATAGATGGTTGAACATGTGTAATGACAAAAACCAAACTGGGGCTGTGAAAAATAAAATAAAAGTGATATGTGTGTTAGACCAACAGTACATGAGATCCCTTATTGGGAAAATAGGGAAAACAGTGCATGAGAGTCTATAAAGTAAACCAAACACCGGGAATCAGAAGAGGGTGAGGGAATGAAGGAGCCCCCATAGTGGCCTAGCAGGGCCAGAAAGTAAAGAGGAGACTTTTGAGAGGCAAAGAGAATGATAGAGTGAATATGTTGCCTACTAACCAGATTGGGAGGTATGCTGCACAACCTGTAGACAAGCCTGTAAAATAGTGGGAGAATATACCCTGGTCAGATGAGACCAAAATTGAACTCTTTGGATGCCATTATTCACACCTGGCACTGCACATTACCCCCAAAACACCATACCAATTGTGAAGTTTGGAGGTGGGTACATCATGGTGTGGGGTGTTTTTTCAGCATACAGTACTGGCAAACTTCACGTCATTGGAGGAAGGATGAATAGAAAAATGTACCAAGACATACATGATAAAAATCTGCTGCCATCTACCAGGATGATGAAGATGAAAAGAGGGTGGACATTTCAGTAAGACAATGATCCCAAACACAAAGCCAAGGAAACTCTCAACTGGATTCAAAGAAAGAATAGAATAGAAAATCTATGGAAAGAACTAAAGATCAAAGTTCATAGAAGAGGCCCACAGAACCTTTAGCCCCCGTTCACACCTATGCAAATTAGATGCGGCTTACACCGCATCCAATTCGCAGGACATGTAACAATACATTAATTTTAATGAGGCTGGTTCACATATCTGCGGTGCATTCGCACTGCGCATTGCAGAAAAAATGTGTGCGTTTTTTGGGCAGTGCGGTCCGGCTCAGGTGCGAATTCAGGCCCATTATCTTCTATGGGCACGCATCTGATTCGCAGATGCCTTTTGTTCTGAACAAGGAATCGCTCCTTGTTTTCACTACACCTCCCCCTCCTCTCCCCCTCTCCCTGCTCAGCTAATGCGCTCATAGAATGGAGCGGCACCGCTGAACAGCTACATTTTCTCTTCACAGAGAAAATGTAGCTGGAATTCGCACCGCACTGGTGTGAACCCAGACTGTGTGGAAGAATGGGCCAAAATCACACCTGAGCAATGCATTCGACTAGTTTCTCCATACAGGTGTCTTGAAGCTCTCATTACCAACAAAGGATTTTGTACGCAGTATTAAAAATTTTTTAGTTAGCATGTTCAATACTTTATCTCTGTCTCATTCCATTTTAAATACACATCGCTTCATTTCTGAACTTCTTTAATCGTACATCACAGGACACAGAGCCATAGTAATTACTATGTGGGTTATAGTCCACCTTCAGGTGCTGGACACTGGCACACCCTAAACAGGAAGTTGCCTCCCGATATAACCCCTCCCACTACTGGGAGTATCTCAGTTTTTTCGCCAGTGTCGGTCACGAGTGAAGATGTGCTGTGCTGAGCTCCACTGGAGAAATCCTTGCTGGGGCTATCTATGGATCAGAAGGTGCAATTACCAGTGCCACACAATCACTGAAGGAGGAGAACGTGCGTCTAGGAGCTCCGGCCGTCAGGAGCCCCACAGCCCCCAGCTAGCCAGGACTCAGCCAGTGCCCATCCCGGATCCCAGAGCAGTTAGGACAGGGATTGGGAGTAGAAGCAGGACCCTCCGGACCCCACTGCGGAACCCGCAGGCCCCCCTCAAACTTATCGGCCCCTACCCTTCTCCCTATTCTTACCTCAAGCAAAGATCAGCGCCATAAAGGAACTGATTTAGGTGGTCGAAGCAGGATGAATTTCTTCGATTCAACTTTGCATGAGGTTGTTGGGAAAGATGGTGGCTTCATTCAAGGCCATTCCTTATGCTCAGTTTCATTTAAGACTGCTGCAAAACAGTATCCTATCGGCTTGAAACAAAGGGTTCAAGCTCTACATTCCCAATGTGTCTGATATCAAAGCCTACGGCCACATCAGCCTGATAGCGCCCGATTTCGTCTGATCTTGGGGGCTAAGCAGGGTCGGACCTGGTTAGTACCCGGATGAGAGACCACCTGGAAATACTAGGTGCTGTAGGCTGGGTGCACTGGAGACTGAGTTTATAGTTAACATCCAAAAATCTACTAAGGGCAAAATCCTTCCTTCATTTACCTGGGAAGTGGTAACAACATATGCCAACCTTTTTTGTTTAGGTTGAGGAACAGTCCTGGAAGAGGCAACTGTCCAAGAGAAGTGGCCCAGATCAGAAATGGCCTTGCCCATTAACATTTTAGAAATTCAGGCAGAGCTCTTAGTCCTGAGGGCCTAAACGTTCAGTTTACGATATTGTCCTGTCAGGATTCAATCCGACAATGCCACAGCAATGGCCTATATTAATCACCAAGGGGGGCACAAGAAGTTGTGCGGCCCAGAGAAAGGTGAATCATATCCTATCTTGGGCAGAAAACAATGTATTTTGCCTATCTACAGTCTTCATTCTAGAAATAGAAAATTGTCAGGCGGTCTACTGGAATCGCCAGCAGTTGTTCCCGGGAGAATGGTTCCTTCTCCCCGATATCTTCCTGTCAATATGTCAAAAATGTTTGCGTCCAGGTTCAACAAAGAAATCGACAACTTTGTGTCAAGAACAAAGGATCCGCTAGCATGCGGAACAGATGCCTTGCTATTCCCATGGAATCAGGTCTCACTGATTTATGCATTCCCTCCTATTCTGCCTGCGTCCACAACTTCTTTGCAGGATCAAGTAGGAAGAGAAGTCGTTGGTTCTTGTGGCCCCCAGTGGAGCCTAGAAATCTTGGTATGCAGAGATCGTAAAGATGGCAGTAGGGGACCAATGGACCCTACCATCACAGCCAGACCTTCTCTCGCAAGGTCCGGTGTTCCATCCTACTTTACAAACGCTAAATTTAACTGTCTGGCTATTGAGACCCACACTCTAAAGAAGCGTGGGCTATCAGGTTCAGTAGTTTCTACATTGGTTAATGCAAGGGAGCCGGCCTCCATAATTATATATTATGGAGTCTGGGAAACATATGTCTCCTAAAGTAGAAAAAATGTAGATGGGTAGCCACACTCCAAATAATTCAACTTTATTTCAAATAATTCAACTTTATTTCAATAGACCTTGGTGGGTACAGAAGATGATTTGGAAGGGGTGAGCTACAACGTCTGTGGCAGCCAGGCACACCAGGGCGGAGTATCTAAGCCTGTCGTGTTTGTCCAGGTAGTAAAAGTGTGATAGCTGAGAGGCGAGATAGTATAGCATCAAGTCTGGCAGGGCAGTGCCGCCCAGATGAACCGGACATTTGAGGGTCCGCCAGGCCAACTTGTGTCTGGAGGAGCCCCAAATAAAGGTATTCAAAATTGATTCCATGTTTTGGAACAGGCGCGTCGGGATCTGGAGTGGGGCATGCCAAAAAAGGTAGAGCAGTTTAGGGAGTAGAATCATTTTCACTAAGCTGAGTCTGCCCATGAGCATCTTGTTAGGCTTGTGTACAGTGTTAACTGAGCTGCACAGCAATGCTAGTGGAGCTAGCATTCAAGGACCACAGTGGGGGAAGGGTGGTCCGGGAGCGTGGTTGCACAAAAAGTTAAGTGGGTCTGTAGGGGCAAGAGATGTTAGCAGTTGTACGGCCCGGTGGGTAGGTGCCAGCGGCCCGCATCAGGGAGATAAGTCATGGGAGGACAATCACAGGGGTGCCGTGCCAGGCGGCTTTGGGGGTTCAGGTAGGGGGTACATAATTTCAGGGCCTACTCACGGTTCCGTTTAGAGGTACTGAACGAGGTCCGATTCTGGAGTAATAGGGCAGGAGTGCACTTCTATGATGGCGCCTGGGGATCCCCAGCTCGCTGTTCTAGCCACGCCAGCACTGCCGCCGGATCTTCAAAAAAGTGAGCTTTGCCGTCTCGTGTGACTCGCAGCTTTGCGGGGAACAGCATGGCGTAGGGAAGATGTTGGTTCCGGAGCTGACGCTTGGCCTCAGAGAACCGGGCTCTCTTCTTCTGGACCTCGGCGGAGAAATCCGGGAAGACTGCAATGTGTTTGTCTCCGAAGGGTATGTTGCCCTTCTCGCGGGTGAGGCGGAGGATCGTGTCTCGGTCCCGGTAATTGAGCAGCTTCGCGATGAATGTGCGTGGTGGGGCTCCAGGTGGCGGTGGTCTTGAGGCTAGGCGGTGCGCACGTTCTACCACGAAGGTGGAGGAGAAGGCCTCTCTTCCAAAATTAGTTACAAGCAGGCGCTCAAGAAAAGTGGGGGGGTCGGCACCCTCCGACCGCTCAGGCAGTCCTACGAAACAGAGGTTGCACCTGCGGAGCCTGTTTTCCATGTCGTCCTGCTTGCTCAGGACGACATTCAGTTGATGTTGCAGCTGCTCCGTTGTGATCTGCAGTGGGTGGATGTCATCCTCTGTCTGCCCGATCCTGCGTTCTGTCTCGGTGACTCTATCGCGAAGTTTGTGCATATCCTGGCGGATAAGAGAGATGTCCACCTTGACCTCCTCAATTCTGGTAGTGAGGGTGGTTTGGCAGAGGGAGACAGCCTCGAGGATACGGGCTGTGTCTCCAGTTGGCGGGGCCTCCTCCTCTGTCTGTGAGGTGGCGCCATTTTCCTCCGCGGGATCCGGCTCGTCTGCACGGTATTTGTTGAGCCTGGCTATGGCACTCTGGGCCCTCTTCGGCGGAGACATGTGACTAACTGCACAGCCGCTGACATGTTTCACACCGAACATGGTGTTTAGTCATAGCTAATGAGCAGAATATACATACAATGCTATATACACACACAAGCAATTAAACAAATGAATAAAATATATGTCTCCTGGTGTGAAACCAGGAGTTGTACCCCAGGAAATAGGTCAAAGGTAGAATCCTTGACTTTCTGCAGATGGGGTGAGAAATAAGGCTGGCCTTGAGTGCTTTCTAAGGACAGGTCTCGGCCTTATCGGTATTATTTCAAGACCACTTGCTTTGCATTCTTTGGTTCTTAACTTTATTCAGGGGGTAACGCGGCTTAATCTCCGGTTAGGTAACCCCTGAACCCTTGGGACTTGAATTTAGTTTTGTCGGCATTACAAAACAGCCTTTTTTTGGGCATATTCCCTTCCTTTTTTGACAAGGAAACTATTTTTTTTGGTAACTATATCTGCTGCAAGAAGGGTATTAGAATTAGCTGCTCTTTCTTGTAAAGAGACATATTTTTATTGTTCACAAGGATAAGGTAATATAGGTAGTATTGCGTCCTCATACTAACTTTTTACCGAAGGTAATAGGTTTTTATCTAAACCAGGATATTGTTCTACCTTCATTTTTCCAGAACCCTGTTCTATGGAACGAAAATCACTACATTCTCTTGATGTGGTGAGAGCATTTAAAGTCTACTTAAAGGCGACTGCTCATATTCGAAAAATGGATGTTGTGTTCGTGTTGCCTGAAGGTCCTAAAAGAGGACAGGCAGCATCGAAATCTACTTTTTCTAAATGGATTCGACAATTAATCATTCAAACTTATGGTTTAAAGAGGTAGTTCTACCCTCTCAAATCAAAGCGCACTCCTCTAGGGCTGTTAGTGCTTCGTGGGCAGTGCATCACCAAGCCTCCATGGCTCAATTCTGCAAGGCCACAACTTGGTGTTCAATCCATACATTTACCAGATTCTATCTGGTGGATGTAAAAAGACATGAGGATGTCGCATTTGGGCGCAGTGTACTGCAGACAGCAATATAAATCCTCTGATCTCATGGTGCCCTACTTTGATTGTGTCTCCCTCCCCTCAGTTGGCATTGCTCTGGGACATCCCACAGTAATTACTATGGCTCTGTGTCCCGTGATGTACAATGAAAGAAATAGGATTTTTATAACAACTTACCTGTAAATCCTTTTCTTTTGAAGTACATCACGGGACACAGCGGTCCTGCCCCTCTTTATAGTATACACGTGTATTGCTTTGCTACAAAACTGAGATACTCCCAGTAGTGGGAGGGGTTATATAGGGAGGCAACTTCCTGTTTAGGGTGTGCCAGTGTCCAGCACCTGAAGGTGGACTATAACCCACATAGTAATTACTATGGCTCTGTGTCCCTTGATTTACTTCAAAAGAAAAGGATTTTACAGGTAAGCTGTTATAAAAATCCTATTTTTGGCTTCTTTGCATGTATGGATTGCATGAGTTGTTACCGACCATGTGGTGAAAATGTCATGTCAATAGTACCTTTTAGAATATATTTACCTAGAAAAATGGTGACGTGTAAAATATTTATTTTACCTGCTGTATGTATGTGACGATAAATGCTCATGGCTGATTCATATCATAGAACTGTAGCAATGACTGCATCAAAATAGGAGTAGGCAAACTCCTCATTTTGCTTCCTGGTTGTTCCTAGGTACATTTAGGGGAAATGTATGCCGATTGTTTATCTCTATACCTCTATAAGTTTTACGTTTTTATTTCTGTATACTTTGAAATGCAGTAATAAAAAGTATACAAATAAAAAAAAAGGTGTAGGCAAGTACTTAATTGTTATATTGTCCTCGAGTGTTTCAAAATCCAGACAAAAGGTCGAGCAGTAGACCTGGGCATCCAGAATCAGCATATACCTAACTGGCTTTGCTACACCATGCCAGTTGCCTCTGAGAAAAGGCTTAAGCACTGATCTCCATCTGAGCCCTAATAATGGGGCCTGGCAGGAAGATGGTACTGCTGGCCTCTCACACAGAGTGGATGGAAAGGCAATGACGTCACAGGTATGGCCTCCCATGGTCATAAAACCACATATACAATACATAAAACATCCCTTATATATATCTAAGTGAATGTATCCTAAGTGCAACTTCAGAACAACTGAGTTAAGTTTCCCCCCACCATTTATTTTACAAATGTATAAGCATTCTCATTTGATGACATCACAACATCATTACTACTATTTGTATGGTGGCTTTAGTAGCAGGGCCTCTGCACAGGGACAGTGACCACCATCAATGTGAGCACATACACATGCTGTCTTTGGGGATGGGGGCCACATACTGGCTCCCATCCCCAAAGATAAAAATGTATTTGCAACCAGTTCCCGCAGGACTTGAGTCCTGCCTAAACCGTGCAGGTGTCTCCCTCGAAACTCCCTCTGTGATAACTTTTCTGGACATTTTAATAAAAAAATCTCCATTCTTTCTACTGCACAGTGCATATTGGGATCTGTAATCTAGATCATTATAGTGTAGTCATTATATTGCTACAGTCTTTACAACTCTCAGCACACTGCATAGAAGTCTATGGGTCTGCTTAGCTTTAGCTCTCCCTCTGCTAGCCAGAGGAGAATGGTGGAACAAAACATCAGTATCTCAGTGTGAGAAGAATAAAAGGCAATGGGCTGAATTCACAAAATGTTATCTACCACTTTGAGACCAGCAGTAAAAAAATGCTACTAAAATACTGCATGTGCTTTTTCTTAAAGTGATGTGGTATTTTAAAAGTGGTGTTTCCCCCTAAAAAAAAAAAAAAAATGCTTAAAATTCCGAAAAAAAAATAAATAAATAAAATTATTGGAAATTTTTTTTTTTTTTACATACCTCTAAATGCCTGTTGCTAGAGGGACCCTTCGGGGCCTGGGCTGGTGACATCACTTCCCCTCGGCGCAGGAACGGCTCCCCAGTCATCTGGGACCTGTCACGTGTCCCAGATGACTGTGCGGGCAATCACGGCGCGCGGCGCTGTTAGCACATGCGCAGCGGGTGCCCCGGCTGTGAAGCCACAGCCGGATGCCCACAGTTGCAATGCCGGCGCCGCCGAGCGGATCGGGGGGCGAGCGGAGCTTCGACCCCCCCACATCGCTGGACCCTTTTTTTTTTTTAGGGATACACCTCTTTAACAACCAGTGAATAGCTGGTTGATAAGGAGCAGGCACCCCTTCAGCATTCATTACAACCAGTAAAGAGCTGTTTTTTAGGGAGCCGCAGCCGCCGAGTCCTTAACAACCATGATGTATCTGCTGTTGGCAGAATGTAACAAAAGACCCTTTGGGTCCTATATGGATTTTTTTTGGGGGGGAGGGGGGGGACCTCGTACAAGTAAAATTAAATAAAAACCCACAGCCAGTTTTTTACAAGTCCATTATTTAAAAAATAAATAAATGTCCTCAAAGTAAATTCAGCATCAATCATTAATGCTGCCTGCTGACCTGCATGAAAGAAAAAAAACTTGTACCAGACACTTGGCTTGTGCTGACTGACAGCTCTGCTTCCCACCTACTGCTAAAGGGGTGACATCAATGGGTGATCCTGCCCCCTTGTGACACCACCGGGGCACACTCATTCACATGGGGAAGGGCGGGGATCTAGGGGCCCCCTTGTTAAAGTGGGCTTCTAGATTTTAATAAGTCTAGGGTCAGGGTTGTGGGGAAGAGGCCCTTGTCCTTATCAACATGGGAACAATGTGCTTTGGGGGGTAAGTCCCCCCCAAAGCACCCCATCATGTTGAAGACATGTCGCCTGATAGGATTCAGGGAGGGGGGAGTTCTTGCTTGCCCTTCCCCGCTCTTTCCTGGCCTTCTGAGCTGCATGCTCGGATAAGGGTTTGGTACAGATTTTGGGGAGGACCTCACAGAATTTTTTTTTTTTGTTTTTGGCATGAGGTTTCCCCAAAATGAAGGCCCTGGACCACTACTTATTTAACACATGCATATATTTGTTTATTTCCTCTAGTAAATTGACTTTAATGCTGTTTTATGCAGTATTTACAGAGTGTTTTTGCTTTTTGAGGTAAATACCGCATAAAGGTATAATGAATTGAATTTTTTTGGTATCACATGCGATATTGTGTGAAAATGTGTCACATGGCCCAAATACCGTAGGCAATATGCTTTAGTGAACTGAGTTCAATGTCTCCTGCTCCACATTGCTGTAGCCCAGTACCTGGCAACATATACTTGTAGAAGTCCTTGCAAATACAGTAGGTGAGAACACATCTAATAAGTATTGGTGGAAGAGGAAAACCTATGTGATACACCTATGAGTGGAGTGTGGCACACTGTGAATAGGAGTATGTAATTTGTGGGATTGGCTCTATTAAGCTCATTCTAGAGAGTTTTAAGAGTGATATATACAGAATTTTATGGACATACAATATTTTATATACTTTGTGAACACGCTTAAGAATTTGTTTATATGGATTGTTCTTTTTTGTTTGTGAGTAATGTAGATCGCTTGCTTGGTACTTCGATTGAGGGGTAAGAGTATCCCACTATTTAATATCGTCAGTTGTGCCCAGTTATCACCTGCCAAAACAGTAAACCTTTGCACAGACCCAGGCACCAACAGATATCAATCAATGTCCTGGTTTATAGCTTCCAAATATGTTCACAGGTTATCCATCCTTTGTTCACTGTATGAGTCGTCAAAATATTCTACTAGTTAGGGCACGGCACAGCAAAGGTGCCTGGCTGATATCTACCAAGTAAGTGCTATTTAAAAGTGACCTTGCTATAAAAATAGTCATTATGTAAATCACAGTACACTGCCGTTGGGATTCCTTAAACAACAGGAAGGGAGGACTTCCTTGCTCCAGAGCCAAGACCCCTGAGCCTCTGCATTAGGCAAGGTGTCACTTGAATCAATCCAAGAAAGATAGGGCATATCCTCAATGAGATGCACATGCTCTGCACTGCCATATCTAACGCATCCATACAAAGTTTACGTAATGTATGATATAAAGATAATATACAGCGGGTAAAATAAGTATGGAACACGTCACTATTTTTCTAGGTAAATATATTTCTAAAGGTGCTATTGACATGACATCTTCACCACATGTCGGGAACAACCCATGCAATCCATACATACAAAGAAACCAACACAAATAAGTCCAGAAATTAAATTATGTGTAATAAAATGGAATGACTCAGGGAAAAAATATTGAACACATGAAGAAAGGGAGGTGCAAAAAGGCATGGAAAGCCAATACACCAGCTGAAATGTATCAGTAATTCAAAAGCAAGCCTGTCCCTTGTCAGTGCAAATTATTATCAGCTGATTCAGTCTCAACTAATGGCCTATAAAAAGGTGTCTCATTACCAAGGTGTCACACAAGAAACATCTCATGATGGATAAAAGCAAAGAGCTCTCTCCTTCAGACCTTCACAACCTTATTGTTGCAAAACATACTGATGGCATTTCTAAAAGGGGGGTCTATGGGACTTTATATGAGGGGATGGCGTAGTCATCAGCCTCCATCCCTATAAGGTATGCAGAGGAGAGCAAGAAAGAGGGACTTTAAATGAAGTACGCGGAGGGTCAAATGTTGTGTAGAGTTATATAATCAACATATCTGTAACATGTGTAAAAATAAGTAGGACATTGTCTCATAATAATAATTCATATTCTATAGAAAATGTGTATAGTACACACACGATTAGATACTTGCATAGAGTAGAATATTAGATAAAAAACTTTATTTAATACATAAATACATACTGTAATTCCTAAATAATCCAAAAAATGTATGGCACATGATATATATACAAAAGCCCAAGATTTGATAGCACATAATTGAAGTATAATCAACCACATAATGCACAAACAGAATCCACAATAAAATTGTAGGATACAGTATATAGGGTATCTATGTGCAGATAATACGGTACTCTGGGTCATGAGTATCCCTACATGGGAAACATCTTTTCCAGGAGCTGAGATTGTATGTTAAGTGACAGACAACCCAACAGGCAACTCCCCAGGGCACGGTCATGCATCAGGCTGGAATAGATGGTTGAACATGTGTAATGACAAAAACCAAACTGGGGCTGTGAAAAATAAAATAAAAGTGATATGTGTGTTAGACCAACAGTACATGAGATCCCTTATTGGGAAAATAGGGAAAACAGTGCATGAGAGTCTATAAAGTAAACCAAACACCGGGAATCAGAAGAGGGTGAGGGAATGAAGGAGCCCCCATAGTGGCCTAGCAGGGCCAGAAAGTAAAGAGGAGACTTTTGAGAGGCAAAGAGAATGAGAATGAGTGAATATGTTGCCTACTAACCAGATTGGGAGGTATGCTGCACAACCTGTAGACAAGCCTGTAAAATAGTGGGAGAATACAGTGGTGTGAAAAAGTGTTTGCCCCCTTCCTCATTTCCTGTTCCTTTGCATGTTTGTCACACTTAAGTGTTTCGGAACATCAAACCAATTTAAACAATAGTCAAGGACAACACAAGTAAACACAAAATGCAATTTGTAAATGAAGGTGTTTATTATTAAAGGTGAAAAAAAATCCAAACCATCATGGCCCTGTGTGAAAAAGTGATTGCCCCCCTTGTTAAAACATACTATAACTGTGGTTGTCCACACCTGAGTTCAATTTCTCTAGCCACACCCAGGCCTGATTATTGCCACACCTGTTCACAATCAAGGCATCACTTAAATAGGAGCTGCTTGACACAGTAAGGTCCACCAGAAGATCCTTAAAAGCTACACATCATGCCGAGACCCAAAGAAATTCAGGAACAATTGAGAAAGAAAGTAATTGAGATCTATCAGTCTGGAAAGGGTTATAAAGCCATTTCCAAAGCTTTGGGAATCCAGCGAACCACAGTGAGAGCCATTATCCACAAATGGCGAAGACATGGAACAGTGGTGAACCTTCCCAGGAGTGGCCGGCCGCCCAAAATTACCCCAAGAGTGCAGCGACGACTCATCCAAGAGATCACAAAAGACCCCACAACAACGTCCAAGGAACTGCAGGCCTCACTTGCCTCAGTTAAGGTCAGCGTTCATGCCTCCACCATCAGGAAAAGACTGGGCAAAAATGGCCTGCATGGCAGAGTTCCAAGGAGAAAACCACTGCTGAGCAAAAAGAACATCAAAGCTCGTCTCAATTTCTCCACAACACATCTTGATGATCCCCAAGACTTTTGGGACAACATTCTGTGGACCGATGAGACAAAAGTGGAACTCTTTGGAAGGTGTGTGTCCAAGTATATCTGGCGTAGAAGGAACACTGCATTTCAGAAAAAGAACATTATACCAACAGTAAAATATGGTGGTGGTAGTGTGATGGTCTGGGGCTGTTTTGCTGCTTCAGGACCTGGAAGACTTGCCATGATAAAAGGAACTATGAATTCTGCTGTCTACCAAGAGATCCTGAAGGAGAATGTCCGACCATCTGTTCGTGTACTCAAGCTGAAACGAACTTGGGTTCTGCAGCAGGACAATGATCCTAAACACACCAGCAAGTCCACCACCGAATGGCTGAAGAAAAACAAAATGAAGACTTTGGAGTGGCCTAGCCAAAGTCCAGACTTGAATCCTATTGAGATGTTGTGGTATGACTTAAAAAGGCCGTTCATGCTCGAAAACCCTCTAATGTAACTGAATTAGGACAATTCTGCAAAGATGAGTGGGCCAAAATTCCTCCAGGACGCTGTAAAAGCCTCATTGCACGTTATCGCAAGCGCTTGGTTGCAGTTGTTGCTGCTAAGGGTGGCCCAACCAGTTATTAGGTTTAGGGGGCAATCACTTTTTCACACAGGGCCATGATGGTTTGGATTTTTTTTCACCTTTAATAATCACCTTCATTTACAAATTGCATTTTGTGTTTACTTGTGTTGTCCTTGAATATTGTTTAAATTGGTTTGATGTTCCGAAACACTTAAGTGTGACAAACATGCAAAGGAACAGGAAATGAGGAAGGGGGCAAACACGTTTTCACACCACTGTATACCCTGGTCAGATGAGACCAAAATTGAACTCTTTGGATGCCATTATTCACACCTGGCACTGCACATTACCCCCAAAACACCATACCAATTGTGAAGTTTGGAGGTGGGTACATCATGGTGTGGGGTGTTTTTTCAGCATACAGTACTGGCAAACTTCACGTCATTGGAGGAAGGATGAATAGAAAAATGTACCAAGACATACATGATAAAAATCTGCTGCCATCTACCAGGATGATGAAGATGAAAAGAGGGTGGACATTTCAGTAAGACAATGATCCCAAACACAAAGCCAAGGAAACTCTCAACTGGATTCAAAGAAAGAATAGAATAGAAAATCTATGGAAAGAACTAAAGATCAAAGTTCATAGAAGAGGCCCACAGAACCTTTAGCCCCCGTTCACACCTATGCAAATTAGATGCGGCTTACACCGCATCCAATTCGCAGGACATGTAAAAATACATTAATTTTAATGAGGCTGGTTCACATATCTGCGGTGCATTCGCACTGCGCATTGCAGAAAAAATGTGTGCATTTTTTGGGCAGTGCGGTCCGGCTCAGGTGCGAATTCAGGCCCATTATCTTCTATGGGCACGCATCTGATTCGCAGATGCCTTCTGTTCTGAACAAGGAATCGCTCCTTGTTTTCACTACACCTCCCCCTCCTCTCCCCCTCTCCCTGCTCAGCTAATGCGCTCATAGAATGGAGCGGCACCGCTGAACAGCTACATTTTCTCTTCACAGAGAAAATGTAGCTGGAATTCGCACCGCACTGGTGTGAACCCAGACTGTGTGGAAGAATGGGCCAAAATCACACCTGAGCAATGCATTCGACTAGTTTCTCCATACAGGTGTCTTGAAGCTCTCATTACCAACAAAGGATTTTGTACGCAGTATTAAAAAATTTTTAGTTAGCATGTTCAATACTTTATCTCTGTCTCATTCCATTTTAAATACACATCACTTCATTTCTGAACTTCTTTAATCGTACATCACAGGACACAGAGCCATAGTAATTACTATGTGGGTTATAATCCACCTTCAGGTGCTGGACACTGGCACACCCTAAACAGGAAGTTGCCTCCCGATATAACCCCTCCCACTACTGGGAGTATCTCAGTTTTTTCGCCAGTGTCGGTCACGAGTGAAGATGTGCTGTGCTGAGCTCCACAGGAGAAATCCTTGCTGGGGCTATCTATGGATCAGAAGGTGCAATTACCAGTGCCACACAATCACTGAAGGAGGAGAACGTGCGTCTAGGAGCTCCGGCCGTCAGGAGCCCCACAGCCCCCAGCTAGCCAGGACTCAGCCAGTGCCCATCCCGGATCCCAGAGCAGTTAGGACAGGGATTGGGAGTAGAAGCAGGACCCTCCGGACCCCACTGCGGAACCCGCAGGCCCCCCTCAAACTTATCGGCCCCTACCCTTCTCCCTATTCTTACCTCAAGCAAAGATCAGCGCCATAAAGGAACTGATTTAGGTGGTCGAAGCAGGATGAATTTCTTCGATTCAACTTTGCATGAGGTTGTTGGGAAAGATGGTGGCTTCATTCAAGGCCATTCCTTATGCTCAGTTTCATTTAAGACTGCTGCAAAACAGTATCCTATCGGCTTGAAACAAAGGGTTCAAGCTCTACATTCCCAATGTGTCTGATATCAAAGCCTACGGCCACATCAGCCTGATAGCGCCCGATTTCGTCTGATCTTGGGGGCTAAGCAGGGTCGGGCCTGGTTAGTACCCGGATGAGAGACCACCTGGAAATACTAGGTGCTGTAGGCTGGGTGCACTGGAGACTGAGTTTATAGTTAACATCCAAAAATCTACTAAGGGCAAAATCCTTCCTTCATTTACATGGGAAGTGGTAACAACATATGCCAACCTTTTTTGTTTAGGTTGAGGAACAGTCCTGGAAGAGGCAACTGTCCAAGAGAAGTGGCCCAGATCAGAAATGGCCTTGCCCATTAACATTTTAGAAATTCAGGCAGAGCTCTTAGTCCTGAGGGCCTAAACGTTCAGTTTACGATATTGTCCTGTCAGGATTCAATCCGACAATGCCACAGCAATGGCCTATATTAATCACCAAGGGGGGCACAAGAAGTTGTGCGGCCCAGAGAAAGGTGAATCATATCCTATCTTGGGCAGAAAACAATGTATTTTGCCTATCTACAGTCTTCATTCTAGAAATAGAAAATTGGCAGGCGGTCTACTGGAATCGCCAGCAGTTGTTCCCGGGAGAATGGTTCCTTCTCCCCGATATCTTCCTGTCAATATGTCAAAAATGTTTGCGTCCAGGTTCAACAAAGAAATCGACAACTTTGTGTCAAGAACAAAGGATCCGCTAGCATGCGGAACAGATGCCTTGCTATTCCCATGGAATCAGGTCTCACTGATTTATGCATTCCCTCCTATTCTGCCTGCGTCCACAACTTCTTTGCAGGATCAAGTAGGAAGAGAAGTCGTTGGTTCTTGTGGCCCCCAGTGGAGCCTAGAAATCTTGGTATGCAGAGATCGTAAAGATGGCAGTAGGGGACCAATGGACCCTACCATCACAGCCAGACCTTCTCTCGCAAGGTCCGGTGTTCCATCCTACTTTACAAACGCTAAATTTAACTGTCTGGCTATTGAGACCCACACTCTAAAGAAGCGTGGGCTATCAGGTTCAGTAGTTTCTACATTGGTTAATGCAAGGGAGCCGACCTCCATAATTATATATTATGGAGTCTGGGAAACATATGTCTCCTAAAGTAGAAAAAATGTAGCTGGGTAGCCACACTCCAAATAATTCAACTTTATTTCAAAAACATGCTTAAAATCATAGCATCTAGGCTTGTGTACAGACTAACTGCACAGCCGCTGACATGTTTCACACCGAACATGGTGTTTAGTCATAGCTAATGAGCAGAATATACATACAATGCTATATACACACACAAGCAATTAAACAAATGAATAAAATATATGTCTCCTGGTGTGAAACCAGGAGTTGTACCCCAGGAAATAGGTCAAAGGTAGAATCCTTGACTTTCTGCAGATGGGGTGAGAAATAAGGCTGGCCTTGAGTGCTTTCTAAGGACAGGTCTCGGCCTTATCGGTATTATTTCAAGACCACTTGCTTTGCATTCTTTGGTTCTTAACTTTATTCAGGGGGTAACGCGGCTTAATCTCCGGTTAGGTAACCCCTGAACCCTTGGGACTTGAATTTAGTTTTGTCGGCATTACAAAACAGCCTTTTTTTGGGCATATTCCCTTCCTTTTTTGACAAGGAAACTATTTTTTTTGGTAACTATATCTGCTGCAAGAAGGGTATTAGAATTAGCTGCTCTTTCTTGTAAAGAGACATATTTTTATTGTTCACAAGGATAAGGTAATATAGGTAGTATTGCGTCCTCATACTAACTTTTTACCGAAGGTAATAGGTTTTTATCTAAACCAGGATATTGTTCTACCTTCATTTTTCCAGAACCCTGTTCTATGGAACGAAAATCACTACATTCTCTTGATGTGGTGAGAGCATTTAAAGTCTACTTAAAGGCGACTGCTCATATTCGAAAAATGGATGTTGTGTTCGTGTTGCCTGAAGGTCCTAAAAGAGGACAGGCAGCATCGAAATCTACTTTTTCTAAATGGATTCGACAATTAATCATTCAAACTTATGGTTTAAATAGGTAGTTCTACCCTCTCAAATCAAAGCGCACTCCTCTAGGGCTGTTAGTGCTTCGTGGGCAGTGCATCACCAAGCCTCCATGGCTCAATTCTGCAAGGCCACAACTTGGTGTTCAATCCATACATTTACCAGATTCTATCTGGTGGATGTAAAAAGACATGAGGATGTCGCATTTGGGCGCAGTGTACTGCAGACAGCAATATAACTCCTCTGATCTCATGGTGCCCTACTTTGATTGTGTCTCCCTCCCCTCAGTTGGCATTGCTCTGGGACATCCCACAGTAATTACTATGGCTCTGTGTCCCGTGATGTACAATGAAAGAAATAGGATTTTTATAACAACTTACCTGTAAATCCTTTTCTTTTGAAGTACATCACGGGACACAGCGGTCCTGCCCCTCTTTATAGTATACACGTGTATTGCTTTGCTACAAAACTGAGATACTCCCAGTAGTGGGAGGGGTTATATAGGGAGGCAACTTCCTGTTTAGGGTGTGCCAGTGTCCAGCACCTGAAGGTGGACTATAACCCACATAGTAATTACTATGGCTCTGTGTCCCTTGATTTACTTCAAAAGAAAAGGATTTTACAGGTAAGCTGCTATAAAAATACTATTTTTGGCTTCTTTGCATGTATGGATTGCATGAGTTGTTACCGACCATGTGGTGAAAATGTCATGTCAATAGTACCTTTTAGAATATATTTACCTAGAAAAATGGTGACGTGTAAAATATTTATTTTACCTGCTGTATGTATGTGACGATAAATGCTCATGGCTGATTCATATCATAGAACTGTAGCAATGACTGCATCAAAATAGGAGTAGGCAAACTCCTCATTTTGCTTCCTGGTTGTTCCTAGGTACATTTAGGGGAAATGTATGCCGATTGTTTATCTCTATACCTCTATAAGTTTTACGTTTTTATTTCTGTATACTTTGAAATGCAGTAATAAAAAGTATACAAATAAAAAAAAAGGTGTAGGCAAGTACTTAATTGTTATATTGTCCTCAAGTGTTTCAAAATCCAGACAAAAGGTCGAGCAGTAGACCTGGGCATCCAGAATCAGCATATACCTAACTGGCTTTGCTACACCATGCCAGTTGCCTCTGAGAAAAGGCTTAAGCACTGATCTCCATCTGAGCCCTAATAATGGGGCCTGGCAGGAAGATGGTACTGCTGGCCTCTCACACAGAGTGGATGGAAAGGCAATGACGTCACAGGTATGGCCTCCCATGGTCATAAAACCACATATACAATACATAAAACATCCCTTATATATATCTAAGTGAATGTATCCTAAGTGCAACTTCAGAACAACTGAGTTAAGTTTCCCCCCACCATTTATTTTACAAATGTATAAGCATTCTCATTTGATGACATCACAACATCATTACTACTATTTGTATGGTGGCTTTAGTAGCAGGGCCTCTGCACAGGGACAGTGACCACCATCAATGTGAGCACATACACATGCTGTCTTTGGGGATGGGGGCCACATACTGGCTCCCATCCCCAAAGATAAAAATGTATTTGCAACCAGTTAGCCCTTTTATTTTCCTATGCCCTCCCATTAGATGGCCTGGCAGTGCTAACAACAAATCTTTTCAAACAACACATTAATGTAATCGCATATTCAGACTATAGACATTCAAATACTCTATGTGTAGCCAGGTCCTTGGCTAAGAATGGAAAGTGAAAGAAAAACTGTCTGCAGCTGTTCTCTGTAGCTGCTTCCATGCAGTAAGGAATTGATTAACGGCTATATCAACAAGAGGAGGGAGCTTTTGAACTGCATTTCCCAGAGGGAGATTGCCAGGGGGGGGGGGGAGCTGCATTTTCTCACACTGTAAAGGACACAGCTTCCTTTTGCCAGGATAGAGCCCGGAGAATGTACATTGCTAGCCAGTGTGCACCACCATTGCTGCAAATTAGCGGTCTGAGCAGCATCCGGAGTACTGGGTTTGGGAGTGCCATCAGCCAGAGTCACCTATGTGCAGAACAGAGAGTGGACTAATCGCTGTGACCGGATGGTGAGCTGCAGTATCACTGGGATTGGTAAGCTGCTGCTGTGGGGATTTACTATCTGCTGCTAGAGAGACTGAGTCCTTTAGGAACTAATTATACGGCCATCTAGTAGCCTTATTACTGCCTGCAGGTTCGACTGGGACTACTATATTCTCAGGTGCACCAATGTTACAACTGAGCCCCAATGCTAACCAGCTGAAAAGTTAAGACTAAAGACTGTCCCCTTACAGCTGCTACACAGAGACCTTCACCTATTGCTTATGCTAAGAGGTACCTCTCACGAGACATTGCACCATATCCTAGCCTTTCTCATAGAGTGCACTCAAGACTAGTTACAGTACTAACATTCAAATTGCAGTACATGCCTATATGCACTGTTTATTGCTGACTTTGCTGATTCATGAGTTAAACCCAGTCTAGAGGTACAGAACACTATTTTAAGTTACCTTGGCTTCGTGATTATACTTTCCAGCAGACTGTGTCTGAACCTACCTTCTGTGTGTAAATTTATGCTTAAACCACCATTTATTCTAACCGATGCCAAAACATTGAGTTAATTTACAACTAAACGGTCTTGTGTCTATTTCCTGGAACTAGTTCACAACCAAGTTAAAAAGGCATCTACACTTGGGTTCCTGTAAGTGTAGATAGTAACTTTCACTCAACCAGGTGTGTCAGAGGGGCTGGGGTTGTTCTTGGAGTCAAGGTGCAGAATAGAGAACCTAAATTACCAAGTGGCTCCTGCGGGGCTAGTGCTGCACCTGGGATTTCTCGTCTAGGATATCTCTGTTCTACAACCAAGTTACCAAGACAATGAGCCAGAAACAGACAATATGAATCCCACTGCTGCAATCCAGTGGTGTGAGGAGCAAAATGGCCACAGGTAGTCAAGTGTGGTAGCTGATATCCCTGGAGACAGCTGGACAGAAAAGCAATCTGTCAAGCGGTGACACTTGTTCCTGACCAGAAAGTGTTTATAATAGACTTGAAAACAGACCAAGTGACCTTTTGCACCTATACACTACTAGAGTGGAGAAGAGGGGCTTTTACATGTTTCCAAGGGGCCTGAAGAAACTGCTGCATTCTTCACACCAGTCTCAGGATTCCCTCCTGCCTCTTTCTTAACAGATGTAGGAAAGCTGGCGAAGAACTTTATGAAAAATGTTTCTGTCCCCTTTTGCATGGTTAGAGGAATCTGTGGTTCTTCTAGGTAGAGTTCCTCAGGAGAGGAGGACTTTGAAACATGGATGGATCAAGTCTCTCAAGCACTAGAAGAATGGGATATCCCCACCCCACTCTAACAGAGTCCGGTTTGACCAAGTTCTACAAGGTGCTTGTCCGAAGAATCCTATTATCCTGAAGTTTCTCCTGAAGGGCTGCAAAAGCACTCTCACCTATCATGAGTTGGTGAAGGAAGTTAGGAAGCAAAAAAAGAGAAAAATCAAGACTCAAACACCAGGGAAAGCAAATGCTCAAGCAAAAGAAGGGTCTCACATGCCCTATTCAGGTGAAAGAGTACTTCTCAGAGGATAATGACAACGAGTCAATATATGAGACAAGTGTCAAGCTGTCAAGAGAGACCCGATCCCAAGTGCCAACTAATCGAACAATGCAAGATCTGCTGGCTCAAGTGGTGCACCTGGAGTTATACAAGACAGCTATGCAAGTGATGACTAATGTGCAATGGGTAGTGACTCCTTTGCTGCTAAGAAAAAAAGAGTTAAGTCAGGTTCCACATCGCCCCCTTCTGGAAAGAAATGTCACAGTTGTGGGGAAAACGGAAATTTCAGAGCACAATGCCCAAGGAGAAGAACCTGCCATGAGCGAAAACATCTTCAAGGAGTTACAGAAGCTTCTATCCAGAGGTCCTGAAGGTGCTAAAGAAGCTTCTACCCGGAAAGGTGGTGAGAAACTTCAAAAGGACCCCAGTAAAAGAGCCAGTTTGGTGGAAATCTACGACAGTCAGAGCCAAACTCAAAGACGCAAGGGAAAAAAACGGTGGAGGTCCAAAACCTTGCAGAGGACCCCCCTGCTGTTCCCGAGCAAATGTCCAACTTACTCTCTTTGACCTCAGGCAGACAGTCATGGAAAGACAATGCACACCATTCTCCCAGAACTTCAACAAAGCTATTGACACTCCAGAAGCGGGTCGGGAAGAAAGAACAAATAGACTGCTGAACCAACCCTATTCAAGTTTCCTGACAAGTTAGTAGGACCTTCTCCCATCGTGCCAGTCAAAGTAGAAGGCATCTATACAAAGGCCCTTCTGGATTCAGGGGCACAGGTGACCCTGCTATACCAGAACTTTTAAGACAAACACCTCAAACACCTACCCCTACTGAAGTTGGAAGAGCTAAAAATATAGGGTCTTGGAACTCAGAATTTCCCCTATGATGGGCACCTGCCAATCAAATTGTCTTTTGACCCCTTCATGGCTGTGCAATCAAAAAAAATCAATACATTTGCCTTTTGGAGCCAACAAGAGTTCCCTGATAGTAGGAACAAACACTGACTTTGTCAGGAGACTACTCGCTTCCCTTGTCTCAAAGCAGACTACCCAGAGTATATTCCATATGCTACAGAAAGTGTACAGGCACCTGGTTCAAGAACAGAAAGCCCCAGTGTAAGCAGTGGGGAAGCTATGGTGACTGGAAAAGAATGAGAAGATATTGCAGCCAGAGAAAATAGCATATGTTTATAAGAAAAAGTCAAGGTTACCTGGGACCAGCATGGGCCCTTTGTTGTCCTTGAAGCCGATTCTCAGGTAGAGGACACTAGGGTGAAGCTGATCCTTGAATTGTGTCAACCATAAAGCTGCAACAAAGCCATGGTAAGATCCCTGTCAGTGTTCACAACACTACCGACTACCCAGTGAAGTCTAGCTCGAATGCTGATTGGAGAAGTGAATCCAGCTACCCAGTCTTGCCTTCTAATTTGGTGGGGGGAAGAAAAAGATTCCCATAGAGATGTTCTACCAGCAGAACACCCCATTTTCACCTGAGTGGAAAGAAAGAGCCAAAGCCCAACTTCTGAGATGGCGGGAAATGTTCTCAAGGAGTGATTTTAATGTGGGGTGTGCAAAGAGTTCCCAGCACCAAATTCGCCTTCAGGAAGAAAAGCCATTCAAAGAAAGAGTCCAATGTATTCCACTGGCTGATCTGGAAGATCTCTGGGAGCAACTGCCAGAGTTAAAGAGAATGGGCATCTTTCGAGAATCATATAGTCCTTATGCTTCCCCCACAGTGGTGGTGTGAAAGAGGATGTGTATCAATGATGTGCACACTCAACAGGAAAACCATCCCGACCAGTATACCACATCTCAGATAGAAGATGCCCTACAATGTTTGTCAGGGGCTAAGTGGCTCAGTGTACTAGACCTGAAATGTGGGTATTCATGGATCCAGGAAGACAGAGATTAGACGGCCTTCATCTGTCTGCTACGGTTCTTTGAATTCAACAAAATGCCCCAAGGTCTGTTGGGGGGCTCCTGCAATCTTTCAGAGATTGATGGAAAAGACAGCGGGGAACATGAACCTGATCAAAGTGCTGGTGTACCTAGGTGATATCATAGTTTTTGCAGAACCCTTGGCGAGCATGAAGAGCACCTGGAGAAGGTCCTGAAGAGACTTTAGGATAAGGGGTTGAAGTTGTCCCTAAAGAAGTGTCAGTTCTACCAGCCTTATGTCACTTACCTCAGGCATGTTATCTCAGCTGAGAGATTGGCCACTAAACCCAAGAATAGCTTGGCCCCTCAATGAGTTGTTGAAGCGGGATGGGGGGGGGGGCAACAACCCAGACTCACCGAAACCAATCAAACAAACTGGAGGACCCAGGAAGTATCGGGAGTCAATACAACAGCAGTGGATGGATCAGTGTGAGCAAGCCTTCCATCAACTAAAATGGAGCTTAACGATTGCCCCTGTTCTGGCCTATGCTGATCCAACCAAACATTACAAACTACATGTCAATGCCAGTCAAGATGGGACAGGCAGGGGGTTGTACCAAGTGCACAATGGACACCTGCAGCCTACTGCCTACAGAAGAACTTCTGTGAGCAGAAGTCTTACCCCCACTTCCTTGCCCTGAAGTGGGCAGTGGTGGATAAGCTGAAAGATTACTTGTATGGTGCTGACTTCTTGGTCAAAACCGACAATAATCCGCTTAAATATATACTTACCACAGCCAAGCTGGATGCCACTGGGCATAGGTGCTTGACCGCTCTATCAGGGTTCTGCCTTGTTGGGGAGACCCTATGGCTCAGAGATTTCCTCTTATGAGTGGACTCATGACACCAGAAGGGATACAAGCTTTGTATCAATGAGTAGAGCATCAGCCAAGAGCAGTGACAGGGACTGAAGCCATTGGAGTCCCAGTTGCAAGTGTCCCTAAATACTACTGTGACCTTTCCCAAGTATGGGACAAAGACCTACCCAAGCTTTCAATGAAAGACTTAAGAAAGGACAAGTTGGAAGACCCCCTCTATGGTTTAACTGTAAAGGCCTTGGAGGGTCGATGTCCAGATCTGCTGACAGATTCTTCAAAAGAAACACACCTAGTTCACAAAGAATGGGATCATCTGCATTGGCTTGATAGACTACCAAAGGGGCACCTCGGATGATCCTAAAGATAAGTGGCAACTCTCCAAGGAGAGAAGAGAGTGCTTCTCGGGACGTACTTCACTGATGATGAAGCATATTGAATGAGAACTTCCTGTGATGTCATATCAGCTCTGTATCGCACGCTTCCTGATACAGCGTCACTTCCTGATATAGGCAATCTATATGTACATGGATGCATCCGCTTCTATTTTTTTTATTCAATAAATAGCTTCCCTATGGCAAACTCTCTTTACTCTCCTTGGCATAGATCGTTTTACGTCAAATGTGGTACATGTTAAACAATGGTGAAGGGTATCCCTGGGTGTTATTAAAGCTTGATTTGACTCTCTTGACTGTTGGAGAAATGGATTCATACCCTTCGTTTAGACCTGTACATCCAGGTCTAAACGAATCCCTTAGCTTTAAGCCTTTTCTATAGGTCTTTTGCCATTATTAGAGGGTTATTTCCCTATATTATAGACTGAGTCTACAGTGGTGTGAAAAAGTGTTTGCCCCCTTCCTCATTTCCTGTTCCTTTGCATGTTTGTCACACTTAAGTGTTTCGGAACATCAAACCAATGTAAACAATAGTCAAGGACAACACAAGTAAACACAAAATGCAATTTGTAAATGAAGGTGTTTATTATTAAAGGTGAAAAAAAATCCAAACCATCATGGCCCTGTGTGAAAAAGTGATTGCCCCCCTTGTTAAAACATACTATAACTGTGGTTGTCCACACCTGAGTTCAATTTCTCTAGCCACACCCAGGCCTGATTATTGCCACACCTGTTCACAATCAAGGCATCACTTAAATAGGAGCTGCTTGACACAGTAAGGTCCACCAGAAGATCCTTAAAAGCTACACATCATGCCGAGACCCAAAGAAATTCAGGAACAATTGAGAAAGAAAGTAATTGAGATCTATCAGTCTGGAAAGGGTTATAAAGCCATTTCCAAAGCTTTGGGAATCCAGCGAACCACAGTGAGAGCCATTATCCACAAATGGCGAAGACATGGAACAGTGGTGAACCTTCCCAGGAGTGGCCGGCCGCCCAAAATTACCCCAAGAGCGCAGCGACGACTCATCCAAGAGGTCACAAAAGACCCCACAACAACGTCCAAGGAACTGCAGGCCTCACTTGCCTCAGTTAAGGTCAGCGTTCATGCCTCCACCATCAGGAAAAGACTGGGCAAAAATGGCCTGCATGGCAGAGTTCCAAGGAGAAAACCACTGCTGAGCAAAAAGAACATCAAAGCTCGTCTAAATTTCTCCACAACACATCTTGATGATCCCCAAGACTTTTGGGACAACATTCTGTGGACCGATGAGACAAAAGTGGAACTCTTTGGAAGGTGTGTGTCCAAGTATATCTGGCGTAGAAGGAACACTGCATTTCAGAAAAAGAACATTATACCAACAGTAAAATATGGTGGTGGTAGTGTGATGGTCTGGGGCTGTTTTGCTGCTTCAGGACCTGGAAGACTTGCCGTGATAAAAGGAACTATGAATTCTGCTGTCTACCAAGAGATTCTGAAGGAGAATGTCCGACCATCTGTTCGTGTACTCAAGCTGAAACGAACTTGGGTTCTGCAGCAGTACAATGATCCTAAACACACCAGCAAGTCCACCACCGAATGGCTGAAGAAAAACAAAATGAAGACTTTGGAGTGGCCTAGCCAAAGTCCTGACCTGAATCCTATTGAGATGTTGTGGTATGACCTTAAAAAGGCCGTTCATGCTCGAAAACCCTCTAATGTAACTGAATTAGGACAATTCTGCAAAGATGAGTGGGCCAAAATTCCTCCTGTAAAAGCCTCATTGCACGTTATCGCAAACGCTTGGTTGCAGTTGTTGCTGCTAAGGGTGGCCCAACCAGTTATTAGGTTTAGGGGGCAATCACTTTTTCACACAGGGCCATGATGGTTTGGATTTTTTTTCACCTTTAATAATAAACACCTTCATTTACAAATTGCATTTTGTGTTTACTTGTGTTGTCCTGGACTATTGTTTAAATTGGTTTATTGTTTTCCGAAACACTTAAGTGTGACAAACATGCAAAGGAACAGGAAGTGAGGAAGGGGGCAAACACTTTTTCACACCACTGTATATCTGAGTATTTTTTGTTAGAAAATTATTTTTGTAAATAGTTGATGTGGCTTACTGTGGGGACTTTTTTGTTTCTTGAATCGACCTGTGTTATAAAATGTATACATAATCCACTACATTTCATATTGATCCTTGTGTCTACATATTTTTTACCCAATATGTGTTCTTAGTCCAACAATTTCTGTTGGACTTTTATTAGTGATTGATGATTGGATTAGGGATCAAGTGTACCGTATGGACACCCAGGGTGTTCCTTTAAGCTGGTTCCTTAATTAGACCCAGCAAAGGGCGCCAAACAGGCAATGCCCTATGCGCCTATTCATTTGTTGTTTGAGAATAACAGGTGAGCTTTACCATCTAGCATCGTTGATCAATATGGCGCTTTTTACCAGACGTTTTGTCACTTATTTTCATCTTGAAACCCTGTAAAATTGAGTTTCCGGCCATTTCCCTGGTCGGCTCTCTCTTCTACATTGATTTCCGGCATCCTATGGAATGCCGTTTAGTCACTTCCGGTTTGGCCTATAGCGTCAGAACGTCACTTCCTGTGCGACAGCGCTGAATGCATGACGTCTATTTTGTCCTCTCCTCGTTTTTGGCGCCAAAAGTTTGGCATCAAACGAGGTGGAGAGAGATAAAAGGAGTATTGAGCTCAGTCTTGATGTCTGGTCCACCGGAGAGAGGATATTCTTTGCCAGTAGGTCATTCTAATACGAATAGTGTTTGGTATTTTTATTCTGATACCCTCTATTAGCTTCTAACTTCCACATCATTTCTACTTTAAATTCTAGAAGGAAACCCGGTCTCCTAAAAGTCAGGTTTGGGAACCAATCTTTGTCCATACAGTGTTCTGCATAGCTGTAATTTGTAAAATTATATTATATTGTGTTTTCTTTGTGAGTGTTTGATCTTTGTCTTCTTTTAATTTTAGTGATTATATGCATAACGTCTGATATTAGTAGTTCTCCCGAAGAAGCCCAACTTTGTATGGCGAAACATGTGGTGACTAATCAGCTTTGCAATTATCTTTGTGTAATCTGTGATTTATTCTTTGGAATATTTATTCTATGTATTAATTTTTCTATTTTATCTTTATTAAAAATGTATATTTTTTCATATTTTTATTTGTCTTTGCGCTTTAAAAGTCCCACCAAAATTCTTCAGATATTCTTGTTAAAACTAAGGTTGACTGTACAAATATTGTATGGTCAGATTGTAATGTGTATGGTGAGCCTAGATATTTTTCTGCTGCCTGTGTCCCTTTGGGGGACATTTCCCCTCACCTACAATGAGGGCACAAACAAAAAGAAAAGCCCATTTTTAGTAGAGTGAAGAAAGGTTGTGTTTTTATTGTTGTATGTGCCTTTATGCGCTGGTGTTTTTTTTTATTCCCAAACTTCTCCTAGGATAAGTTCACTTTTTGTAGGTAAAACAATGTGCATTTAATTTTTTTTAGGAGCCTGTAAAGTATAATGCCAGGCTCCTGCAGACTGTTTGTGTAGCTGTCTGCCTGTACCCCTGATACGGGCAGGCAGTTACTGAATGACAGGAAGCTCAATGGCACACTGGTAGTCCATTGAGAACTACAAGCTGTCAACCGCAAACGCTGACCATAGTTGTAGTTCATTGATTCATAGGACGGAGCCATGACGCAGCTATTTCACACTTTATAGATTTGGAGGAACTTGTAATACCAGTTCAGGCCAGTTCAGGCCAACTGAAGATCAATTAGGTTACATTAGGTATCAATCAAACCGGAAGCATGTACTAAAGATAATGACACCAAAACTAGACAAGACTTTCTTGTTCTGTAGCTATTTACCTTTCTTCATCAAATGCCTGTTAGCTAATGTATTATGACAACAAGATGTCATGGAAAAAATTTACAAATGGTGATTTCCCTATAGGTAACCAGAGACACAGGAGGGGCAATCAATATACAGGCAGGATTTGCCCATTCTCCCACACATGAGCAGAAATGTAAAATGAAAGCTGGTTATTCACAGAGAAAATGTCATCAAGTTCCTAATGGATTGGCCAAAATGTAGTCAGTGGGTGACACTGTTGGCACCACTCCACCAGACATCCTTCAACTGAAAAATCGTAGGAGACGAATGGAAAAACTGTTGGTTGAACCATGCCTGCATCCAATCAGATGCGGACAGTGCCAGCTGTCACAATACATAAGCCACAGTGGGAGATTTGTTTAGTATGAATGGAAGAATATGTTAGATTTCTCTCTTTCAGACGCCAGGCTGAACAAATGAATCTGTGGGTGTATGGCCAGCTTTAGAAAGTCTATTTGTAAATATTATCATTCAAGATTTCCACATTTGATTGGATTCAATAGTAAAATATGTGTAAATCATAGATTAAAGTTATTTGACTCTTTTGCATTACATGCATTAATGAAATGTGGTGCCATCCCTCACACTTTGCCAACTGCTATTCTTTAGTAAAGCAAACATGTTACAAACCTGACCAATTCAGTGTGATCAGATGATTTATACCCACCTCTTTGTGAAGGGGCTTATGCGTTTGGTAGGCAGGGATATTGGCACATAGAGGATTTATAATATAGCACCTTTTGTTAACACTTTTTGTGAGTGTTAGTTTTTTTAAATTTGAGGTTTTATGTCAATATACTACACTATATTATACATTTTTGGTTTTATATTATCTCTGAGCGAAAAACACACGGTTATGGCTCTATAGATGGAGCCATATACTTCTGGAGCGCCTTCAAATAAAGCACATTTGTGATGTGAGTGATAATCAGTGGCATTTCATCCATGGGTGCAGGGTGTTCACTGAACATGGGCCACGAGGGGGGCACTGTGCTCTGACCCACATTGCACCCAAGGATGATCTGCCCCTGGTTGATAGTTGGGGGTGATCGGTGCGGCGGTGGGGGCAGCTACAGGCACCGATCTCCCTGTATAGCTTTAAGCAAAGCAGCTGACAGCCGCGGGAGGGAGAGGAGGAGAAGCAGAGAGGGAGGAGCTTCTTCTCCTCTCCCTCCTGCGGCTGTCAGCTGCTTCATTGAAAGCTACACAGGGGAATGGGTGCCTGTAACTGCCCCACCGGCGCACAATCACCCCTGACTGTCTTCCTGTGTCCTCCCCCCCCCTTGTTACTCAGCAGAGCCGCCAGCTTCCCTCCTCTCCTTTCCCGCTGGCTGCTGCAGGGAACTTTCAGGATGGAGAGAGGGGGAAGGTGGTCGGTAAATATGTAATTTACTGGCCCCTTCCTTCTAAATGAGCAGAGTCAGTGAGCCTCTGTCTCCTGATCATTCATCTTCAATGCAGCTGAGGCTGCAGAGAAAGGGACTGGAGAATCTGTGTCCTCAGTCCCTTCCTCTGTCTCAAAAGGGAGAAAAATATAACATTTGTAAAAAAAATAATAAAAAAAATGTAATTGTAAAAAAAATATAAAAATAAAAAAATACTGAAACTGTCCACCCCTCCCCCCCCCCCCAAAAAAAAAGCATTGTGAAAAAAATTATGAAAAAATTGTAAAAAATATATTTTAAAAAATTGTAAAGAAGAGAAATAATAAAAAAAAAAAAAACTACTGACAACTTCTACTGCCCTACCTACATGCCCCCCTCTCCTATTAGCACTATGAAAAAAATATTACAAATTAAAATAAAAAATCCCAAGCATTGTGAAAAAAATTATAAAAAAAAATGAATTGTAAAAAATTATAAAAAATAAAATTGTAAAAAAATAAAAAAATAAAATAAAAAAAAATGATGTGTGCATTGCTCTACTGACACCACCCACTGCCCCTAAAGCATTTTAATAAAATGAAAAAATACATTAAAATGTTATTGTAAAAAAAATTATAAAAAGTTCAATTGTTAAAAAAATAAATAAAGAACTACTGACACTGTCCACTGCCCTACTGACACCATGTTGGACATACTACCCACCGCCATACTCTCCGCAATCCTGACCTGCACATACTACCCACCTCCATACACTCCGCACTCCTCTCCTGCACATACTACCCACCACCGCACACTCCGCACTCCTCATCTTCACATACTACCCACCACGTACACTCTGCACTCCTCTCCTGCAAATAACTAAATTTTAGACTCTTCTGACCATAACACCTTTTTCCATGTGGCCTCAGAATCTTCAAGATGCTTTTAAGGTGGTCAGATGAGACTAGAATTTAATTATTTGGCCTCAGCACCAAACAATATGTCGGGTGGAAGTCCAATACAGCTCACCATCCAAATAACATCATTCATACAGTAAAGCATGGAGGTGGTAATATCCTGTTATGGGGGTGTTTCTCTGCAGCAGAGACTGGAGCACTTGGCAGGATAGAAGAAAAATGCATGGGGCAAAATACCATCAAATTCTTGAGGAAAATATGCTACCCACTGCCAGAAAGTTGTCAATGGGAAGAAGGTTTACCTTCCAACAGGACAATGACCCAAAGCACACAGCAAAAATGAGCACACAGTGGTCGAAGGAGAAAAAGGGGAATGTCCTTGCATGGCCTATTCAGAGCCCAGACTTAAACTCCATTGAAAATCTGTAGAATGACTTGAATACTGCAGTTCACAAATGGTCACCATCAAATTTAACTGAACTTGAGCAGTTCTGCAAAGAGTGTGCAAATATTGCGAAGTCTTGATGTGCACCGTTAGTGGAGACATATCCCAGCAGACTAACGCCTGTAATTAAAGCAAAATGTGGTCAAACAAAATACTGACATAAGGGGTGATCCTTTTTCCAACTCTATTTTTGTTTTTACTTAAAAAAAAATGATGTTGACTTTATATCTTTAATTTGGATGTTATAAGTTGCACTAGTAAATACAGCTGGATAAAACAAAGACAGTGTCTGTCTTCATTGCAGGCTGCAAACAAAATGTTATTATGTTAAATGGGGGTGATTCGTTTCTATACCCACTGTATATTTTGTTTTACACATAGTGTATATACCACAATTAGGTTTGCATACATATTTGGGGGTAACATTTCTGATTAATTTAGCACTGGAATATACCTGTTCATTTGATTACAAAACTCTGAGGGGGTGTTTGATTTTTCAGGCAGCTTTAGTAGGGATAATTAGTATTCATATTCCTTGAAATTTTCCACATTTTGTGATGTTACAACCAAAAACCTAAATGTATTTTATTCAGATTTTATTCAGAATTAAAGTGGTGTTTCCCCCAAAATTACAACATGATTTACTTTTGCATTAAATCTGCTAATAAAAAAATAATTGGATAAAAAAAAAATTCACTTACCTATTTCTCCCTGTTGCTAGGTGGTCCCACGAAATCTGCCTTAGCAAACGTCACTTCCCCTCAGCAGTCAGTCATCTGGGACACGTGACAGGTCCCAGATGACTGGGCGGCGTATCACGGAGTGTGGTGCCGCTCGCGCATGCACAGTGGGTGCCCAGCTGTGAAGCCGGCGCCGCGAGCGGGGGAACGTGGTGGGGCTTCGTTCCCCCACATCGCTGGACCCTGGGGACAGGTAAGTGTCCGATTTTTAAAAGTCAGCAGCTGCAGTATTTGTAGCTGCTGACTTTTTTTTTTTTTTTTTTAGCAAATGGTGGTAGCTGCTGACTTTTAATAAAAGAATTTTAATGGGCACACCTCTTTAAATTCAATTGAGAATCTGTGGCAAGACTTGAAAATTGCTGTTCACAGATGTTCTCCATCCAATCTGACAGAGCTTGAGCTATTTTTCAAAGAAGATTGGGCAAAAATGTCACTCTCTAGATGTGGAAAGCTGGTAGAGACAAACCCAAAAAGACTTGCAGCTGTAATTGCAGTGAAAGGCGGTTCTACAAAGTATTGACTCAGGGGGGCTGAATACAAATGCACACCACACTTTTCACATATTTATTTGTAAAAAAAATTGAAAACCATTTATCATTTTCCTTCCACTTCACAATTATGTGCCACTTTGTGTTGGTCTATCACATAAAATTCCAATAAATTTACGTTTTTGGTTGTAACATGACAAAATGTGGAAAAATTCAAGAGTTATGAATACTTTTATTATTTATTTTATAACGGGTTGAGGTCAGGACTCTCAGGCCAGTCAAGTTCCTCCACCCCAAACTCGCTCATCTATGTCTTTATGGACCTTGCTTTGTGCACTGGTCCGAATCATTTGGTGGAGGGAGATTACGGTGTGGGGTTGTTTTTCAGGGGCTGGGCTTGTCCCCTTAGTTCCACTGAAAGGAACTTTTAAAGCGTCAGAATACCAAGACATTTTGAACAATTTCATGCTCCCAACTTTGTGGGAACAGTTTGGAGATGGCCCTTCCTGTTCCAACATGACTGCGCACCAGTGCACAAAGCAAGGTCCATAAAGACATGGATGAGTGAGTTTGGGCTGGAGTCCTGACCTCCACCCCGATGGAACACCTTTGGGATGAATTGGAGTGGAGAATGCGAGCCAGGCCTTCTCGTCCAACATCAGTGCCTGACCTCACAAATGTGCTTCTGGAAGAATGGTCAAACATTCCCTTAGACACTCCTAAACCTTGTGGACAGCCTTCCCAGAAAAGTTGAAGCGGTTATAGCTGAAAAGGGTGGACAAACTCAATATTGAACCCTACGGACTAAGACTGGGATGCCATTAAAGTTCATGTGCGTGTAAAGGCAGGTGTCCCAATACTTTTGGTAATATAGTGTATGTTGAATAGAAAGATTAGGAAGCATTGACTGGCTTTTCTGAATATCTGTACTAGAGAAACTCGGTAGAATTTTTGTTTTTCTTTAAGGCTTGGTGATGAATTACTAATCCATTACACAATACTCAGGGCAGTTCATTTTTCATAGCAAACAAATATTTACAGACATCTCTGCAGTAATGCATATTTACAAAGCAGTTGAATTCAAGACAAAGGTTAGTGGAGATGGTGACGCAGATTGGTTTGTTTTGGGTGGAGCGGGCAGCGTTTGATCTTTGAAGCTTTCTAGGTGGAGAACCCCATTCAACATGGCTTTAACCCCTTCCCGCCGAGCATACGCAGATATGCATACTCGGATTTCAGGGGTTATACCGGGATGATGCCCGCAGCTGCAGGCATCATCCCGGTACCGTTGCGGGCGATTGGCTATCCAGGTATAACAACCGATGCGGTTAAAAGCCAAAGCTGGAAACGGCTTCATTCCAGTCTCCTGGATGTAAATACGGAAGCGACGTCACAATGTCACTTCCTGTTTACTGCTGCCCATTGCAGCAAATTTAAAAAAATATACAGTATTCAGATACACTGTTTTCGGTGATCTGAATACTTTGAAGTGTAAAAGAGGGATTGGAGTTCTTTTAGACGCCCGATCCCTCCATAAAGAGTACCTGTCACCACCTATTACTGTCACAAGGGATGTTTACATTCCTTGTGACAGCAATAAAAATGATCACATTTTTTATTTATTTTTTTAAAAACACTATTTATTAATATAAAAATAAATAAGAAATTAATTTTTTTTTCAAAGTGCCCCCATCACTGCGAGCTGGCGCAGCAAAGAGAACGCATACGGAAGTCACGCCCACATATGTAAACGGTGTTCAAATCACACATGTGAGATATCGCCGCGATCGTCAGAGCAAGAGCAATAATTCTAGCATTAGACCTCCTCTGCAACTCTAACCTGGTAACCGTAAAAAAAAAATTAAAGCGTCGTCTATGGAGATTTTTAGGTACCAAAGTTTGTCGCCATTCCACGAGTGCGTGCAATTATAAAGCGTGACATGTTTGGTATCTATTTATTCAGCGTAACATCATCTTTCACATCTTTTATACAAAAAAATTGGGATAACTATACAGTTTTTTTTTTTTTTAATTCATGAAAGTGTCCCTTTTCCCAAAAAGTTGCGTTTAAAACACAGCTGCACAAATACCGTGTGACATGAAAGATTGCAACAATCGCCATTTTATTCTCTAGATTCTCTGCCAAAAAATATATTTCCTGACAGACTCCATGGCAGCCTACATGTGGGTTAACCCCGCCTCATTTCCAATGCTATAGGACCCCTTTCAAATAAATGAGCACTCACCACATGATACTACGTTCCTTTTTTGTCCTCCTCCAATGGACCATATACATGCTGCTTGCTTCTGGTCGGATGATTACAGAAATGTTGGCATACCTTGCGGTGCAGCTCAGATCCCAGCCATGGGCGGGCAAGTAGCTTGCAAGGCCCGTTGATACCCTAGTGGTGTGGGGTGGTTGCCTCTGGATGCCTGACGAACGGATGACGGTTGGACCGTGGACGCACACTGTTTGGCAAAGGTCTGGAATCTTATTTGTTCTCTTCTCCATGGCAGTCGCTTCTGCGCTCCAGCTCGCCGTGGCTTCCGGGTAGCGTCTGTTCCCTCCGTTTGCGCATGCGCCGTAAGCCTCCTCAAGAGCGAGGCTTGGCTTGCGCGGTCCAGTTGTTCTCTCGGCGGCTGCACAGGCACCGTTCGGATACCCCCTTATGCGCAGGCGCGCAAGGGGATGGGCGGTGACGTCACGGGTGGCAGATTTAAAAGCTGCTTTCAGCTCCTGTCATTGGGCCCCCCTATTGGCCTGGTGAGTACTCCTGCCTTCTATATAAAAATATATATATATATATATATATATATATATGATATATATATATATATATATAATATATATATATATTGTAACCTGGGGGACAGGTAGCAGGTACAAAGCTCCCTGGGATGAGCAGTTATTCAGGCAGATACCAAATCCAGTGAGGTAGTGACAAACGGTGCTGTGTTTATTTGTGTTATGTACAAGTCTATAAACAGGTGCTGTACAGTGTTCCAGAAAACAAATAACAGAAATAGCAAAACAAAAATCCTAGCCGTGTCTCGGCTCTAACTACACAATATGTAGGCCCTCACTATCAGGCTGAGCAAGCCTACCACTTGTCAGTTTCTGCATAAACTTCTTAACAGTTTTCACCAACCTTTTGCTCTTTACAGACCAGCATTGTCTGTGTGTCCCAGGCAGAGAGCAAAGGCTGTCTGCTCAGGTGAGCTTAAATTAGCCTGGGGAAGAGGACCAAGACCCGAACTGGATCATGGATCAGAGAATTCTGAATGTGTAGGAGAGGAGCCTGGGAGACGTATAAACCCCGAACAGGACTTTTCCTGGCTCTCTCTGGGACGCTGTGCTACATATCCTCCCCCCTTGTTTCAACCCCAGGGTTGGAACACCTGTAGCCCAACAGGAGTGAACACAGGTCATCTACATTCCCCATCTCAACACCTGGCCTGTATTTTACGGTGAAGGAGTAATCCTGTAGAGCCAAAAAACACCGGTTCACCCTTCTATTGGTCTCCTTTTGGGCCATTCATTTCAGGGGAGCATGGTCAGTTATTAACTCAAACTGGCACCCTAACATATAGTACCTGAGCGCGTCCATGGCCCACTTTATGGCTAAACATTCCTTTTCAATGACTGCATACTTTTTCTCATGGTCATTGAGCTTTCTGCTTAGGTACACCACAGGGTGTTCTTCCCTATTGTGTACCTGTAATAGTACTGCCCCGATACCAACATCAGACGCATCCATCTGAACCAAAAAATCTTTGGAGAAATCGGGGGAGTACAGTACTGGCTGTGCACAAAGAGCCTTCTTCAGGACTTGGAAAGACTCCTCTGCTACTGAGGACCATTTCACCATTACAGAGTCTTTCCCTTTCGTAAGGTCTGTCAGAGGGGAAGCTATAGTTGCAAAATTTGGGATAAATCTTCTATAATACCCCGCAATGCCAAGAAAGGCCCTGACCTGCTTCTTGTTTGCAGGAGGTGGCCACACTTGGATGGCTTCTATTTTACTCACTTGAGGTTTTAGGACACCATGGCCAATAGTGTAGCCCAAATACTTGGCTTCCTCTAAACCAATGGCACTTTTTTTTGGATTTTCCGTAAAACCTTCTTTGAAGAGGGAATCAAGGTCAGCCTGGACACGGGGCAAGTGAGACTTTCAGTCAGTGCCATGTACCACTATGTCATCTAGATAGGCTGCTGCATATCGTCGTGGGGTTTTAGGGTCCTGTCCATGGCCCTCTGAAATGTTGCGGGAGCATTTTGCAACCCAAAAGGCATTTTTTTATATTGAAAGAAACCCTCCGGGGTCACAAATGCAGTCTTCTCTTTGGCGCTACCAGTCAGGGCTATTTGCCAATACCCTTTTGTCACATTTAAAGTGGTAAGATAATCGGTCTATACGTTCGTCTATTCTGGGCATTGGGTATGTGTCAAACTTTGTCACTGCATTAAGCTTCCTGAAGTCGTTACAGAACCTCCAAGTGCCATCTGGTTTTGTGACTAACACGATGGGGCTAGACCAGTCACTATTGGATTCCTCAATGACATCTAGCTCCAACTTTCTTTGAATCGCACATGCGCAAATGGTGTGGGCGCGGCTACCCTACCTTTGGGTAGCCACGCCCACACCATTTGCGCATGCGCGATTTGAATTTAAAACCCTCACTAAGGTTTTTTTTTTTTTTCCTTTCGCTGGCTGTTTGCTGTTTTAAATATTTTCGAGCTCGTTTTTACTATATGTAATCTGTTTTTAGTGCTTGATTAAGCATAAATAAAACCCCTGGTACTATCGTATTACACGATTTGGAGTTTTTTCTTTTTTTGGTGACACGCTGAGGACATTTGCAGTGAACCACTGAATAGCTCCTGTTAATAGGAGATTTCCAACACGAGATTCCTGATACACCTGGAGGACTCCTGGGAGATCGGCACCTGGACATCTGTGGATGAGAGTGTGACCCGCTTTCGCATTATCAGACCCCCCCCTAAAAAGGGGGTCAACTGGGGATCTGGTAAGCCTCCACTTCTTATTGGGGTATAGGAATGATGGGATCTGCGTGGTCAAACTGTTAGTGATACTCCATCAAGTGGCATCACAGTTTTTTTTCTATACACATCCTTTTTTTTTTATATAATTACGTTTTGATCACGATATTTTTAGTTATGTTTATGGACACTTACATGGACATTATTTATATATTCATTGATTATTTGTATCTGCATTGGCCAATAATCTCTTACTGATCTTTTGTATTAGTGAATTTATTTTTCACTGAGCACCCAATTTCACCCATTTTTCATGATATCATTTTGAGGTTAATACGCATATTATATTTGTGATTATATTTGTTATTTTTGTACACTTCATATTGAGCAATCATTTCGAGTTTTTATGGTTTGAGCTCTGCACTTTCCTTTCTTTTTTATGGTTTAAGCTTGACACGTACCCCAGGTTCAGTAACAATATCATGCTGAACTGCTGAAGTCGTGCCAGGTAACTCAGAAAATTTCTCTCTTTTCCTTATCAGGAATTCTCCGGCTTCCTGTTTTTGGGAATATGACAGGGTGTCTGGAATCGTGACCTCAGGGATCAAAGGGGACTCAGTACCCTTATGTCCCGTACACACGGTCGGAAAATCCGACCACAAAATCCATCGGATTTTTTCCGACACTGGTGTTGCATACACACGGTCGGACAAAGTTGTCGGAAAATCTGATCATTCTGAACGTGGTGACATTTGTTGCCTACGACGGGACTACGTAGAGGCTAGTAGCCAATCGCTTTGGTCTTGTAATGTGATCTGAGCATGCGTGGCACTTTGTCCGTCGGAATTTGCTACACACGATCGGAAAAAGTCCGATAGGACTTTGTTGTCGGAAAATTTGAGAGCAGGAGATAAAACTTTGTCCGTCGGAAAATCCGACGACAAAAGCCCGATGGAGCCTACACACGGTCGGAATTTCCGACAACATTGTCCGATAGGACATTTTCCGTTGGAAAATCCGACCGTGTGTACGGGGCATTAGGCGTTACTGGGAGGGACCTCACAGTTAACGCCAGTCTATCTTTCCAGGGTTTTAACAGGTTTATATGGTAAACCTGTTCGGGCTTCCTTTTTCCTGGTTGATATACCTTGTAGTTGACCTCCCCAACTCTTTCAATTACTTCAGAGGGACCCTGCCACTTAGCCAGGAACTTGCTCTGAACAGTGGGCCCCCCTGTTGTATATTCTGGCTTTAGTAAGACTGGCTTTAGTTTGATTTTGACCCTATGGTGATATGTGACAGTCCCTCATTTATGGTAGTCTTTTCACATTTTATAAAGCTCAGCAAAAGCTTCTGGGCTTATTCACACTTTGGTGGGGTGTAAGTATTAGGGATGCACCGATACTTTTTTTCCATTGCTCGCCGATACCAATTACTGATACCTACCGCAACTGTTTTGTTTTCACTTCAGCTGTCAGCAATAGTACAAAGCATTGAAAAGTTATTTACAAATTAAATAAAACTATTTTTGTTTTTAATTTTGTGCTTTTTCAATGTGAAATGTGTAAATATATGTTAATATATATGTGCAAAAATATTCACTAACAAAGCAAAAAAAAAAAATGTTTTAATTGTTTATAAAATAGACGGGAAAAAAATAGGAAAATAATAATTAAATGGAGGAGAATAGGGAGTTAATTATGGCTGATTAGAGTAAATTAAGAGTTAATAAGGGTTTCAACAGAGGAACATTTGTTCATCCTTTTGATTTGCAGATACAAAAAGAAACAATGTTTCTTTTTATTTTAGTGTTATAGTGGCTGAGCAGTGTTGTTAATAAACATTGCTAGCTGCTTTTTTTTTTTTTTCACAGCTCCAATTACTGGACTTCTTTAACACTTTAGCTGTCAACAGGGGAGACCCACTGACAGTCCAAAGAACCGAGCTGGTATCGGCGCGCCGCTAGTAAGTATAGATATAGTATGGCACACATTAATTGGTGTTTGGCATTAATGTAGATCATTCATTATAAATGGTCCGCCGACACACCTCAACGGAAAAAAAATATATATTTTGTTTAGCATGGTTGTGCATTAGGTTGTACTGTAAAGTGTGTTGGGCTATACACAATAAATAGCACGCAAGTGTCATTGGGCGCTCAAAGACCTGATTTCTGGCTGATTTAGCTCTAAATGAAATAATGGGTTTTGGCTTGACTTGTAACAGCTTCCTCAATTTTTTTTCCCCTCATGTTGAAACAATTTAAACATTCCTGAATTTAGACACACTGTACATCACACTATTTAATTTACAAAAAAACAATGTTGAGCCATTAGACTGACATCATAGATCTATTTTTGAACACAGCATGTATACAAAGTACTAATGACGAATGATGTTGTGCTGCTTGCGTTGCTCTGCTCCTTGCACCTTGTGTAATCTACCTGATCTGCCACTGGTTATTCCTGTACTGTAAAACAATCTGACTCATTATTACCTTAGGATTGTCTGTAAGTGTGGCTTTGACAAACAATAATGGTATGTAATAAAAGATTTGCATGGTGTGATGTAATGATTGTCCTAGGACTCTTCAGCTATACGTTAATAATTTTTTGGGAATGAGTTACTGTACTAGCCATGGTTTATACTGGTAATACATGGAAAGGCTACATCAATATAGGTCCACCAAGAGATTGCAGAATAATACATTTTATAAAGATGAACCTCAGCTAGGTTAAGCCTTGAGATATTCACTTGCTGTGAGGAATAAGAAATGTTATGCAAATAGGTATTTTATTTTTCAATCAATGAGTTAGACCAATAAGCGATTAAATGGCCAGTGTTCATCCTAACCCTACAAAAGTCTTACCTTGTTGATGAAGCTAGACTGACTTTTTCTTTGGTCACACCTACACTATGTGCTAAAAGTCTGGAGAGAACATATTTTCCCTTTTTTCTGTACTTTCAAGATCCAGGATGCTCCAGTTGTATTGTTACACTCCCTTCCATCCTGGTTCAGCTTCTCTCATGATGAAGAGGCACCATACCTCCATCCTTGTGGCAGGGTTTGGCACTGCTAGCATAAATACGGTGCCTATTAATCTTGGCAGGGCAGGCTATTTTCTTTAAATGTATTTTGGATGCATAATCCTTGTTTGTAGTATTTTTCTCCTGATTTCTAATTTCTTGTTCCTGCTATATTGCTGTGAGTGGTGTGTGATGTCACTTACGGACAGTGGAATGCAGGAAGTCCATGGTGGCCACTTTGTTGTAGCCAGGCACTCTTATCTGCATTCTCTGTGGCTCTATCTCACTCTTCCCTTCCCAAATGTCCATCAGACACCTTCGCTGGAAGAGGGGGATGGAATATTGTTTTTAACGCAGACTGTTGGACAGGTTAATTTTGTCGGTTAGCAGACTGGTTGGTGAGTTGAGCTATGGAATGTTCTGTTTTTGTCTTTCATGCGTTTGCACTTCCATGTACTCCTTGCTGTGATGGTCAGTTATAGGTGAGGGCAGGGGCCATTTGTTTGTTACTGGTTGTAAATATGGTCCGGGGACACACTGGGCACCTTCGCTGCCACTGTGCTATTGCTGGGTGTCCAGTGTTCTCCTGTTTCTCTAAGGGGGATTGGGCTGCCTCCAGGCCCACCTGCCCCTCATCTATCCATTTAATGCATGCGCTCCCATTGTGGAGATGCTTATAAATTCAGTAGCGTTAGGACTGCAAGCAATACACAGGGTGCCGTGAAGAGGCCTTGCAGCTTTTGCATTTGCTAACTAAACCCCTGTTTTTAACGCAGAATGTTGGACAAGTTAATTTGGTTGGTTGGCAGACTGGTTGGTGAGTTGAGCTATGGAATATTTTGTTTTTGTCTTTCATGCGTTTGCCCTTCCATGTGCTTCTTGCTGTGAAGGCAAGAGAATTTGCAAGATTTCAAAGATTGTGACTAATAATTTTCTTTGGTAAGCTTTATCCCTGGCCAACAACAAGCTAGTGGACCCGACACCTAAGGTGGATGAGGTTCTTATGCGCCTCGCCAGCCATGTTACTTTGCCGTTACACAATTAAATTACTTTTAAGGAATTCATGAATAAGAGAGCTGATACAGATTTTATAAATATTTATTTAACAACTGGTGCTGCAGCTAAAGCTGGCCATACAGTAGATGATTTGTTTCTTTTGTTCAGCCAGAGGGCTGAAAAAAAAAGAAATAAATGGATTCCTCCATCCACACAATTGAGGTGGATAGAAGAATCCTCTCCACTAGGACATTGTATGCTGACAGTGGAATTCTCCATTGTCTGAATACACTGATCAACAGCTACAGCTGGCTAATCAAGAAAAACGTTTCAACAAACCCATTTTAAAGATCAAATTCTGTAAAAACAAAAACAAAAAACAAGCACAGTCACACATGGTTGAAAATTTGTCCAGTCCATGCTCTACTGGCCAAATTTCAATCCATCTATGACCAGCATAAGCTTTCCATAACTTTAGTATCTAAGGCTTTAAAGTAGAACCAAAAGGTAAAACTTTTTATTTTTACATTTTGGGTAGAGTAAGGGAGGGTTATTACTTTATTTATGTTTTTATCTGTGTATATTCCCATTGCAGAGATTTCCCTTCAGGTCCTATCCCATTGCCAAAACAGGAAGTGAAAGGAAATCCCTCCAAAGTGAGGGAATCCTGGGGTGTAACCAGAACTAGTGTCCCCATTGGAAGATTTCCCCTCCATTCCAGTTCTGAAGTCAACCCAAAATTTGTGATTTTTCTTTTAATTTCACTTCCTTAGATAATGGTAAACAGGACAAATAGAGGGCCTGAAGCTACCTAAAAGGTGCGTGGACCGCAATAAAAACTTGACAGGTGGTTATAATCCCTCTCCACTTTATCCAAAAAATAATAATTTTTGCCTTTAGTTATACTCTAAAGGTTTCGACTGGACAATAGAACCTTACAGTTATTATGAGGGGGGATTGTGATGGGTGGCAGGTGACAGTGGCTAGAGACATGCTGCATCTGGTGGAAGGTGATGGTGATGTACAGAATATCGGCACCTGTTATCGGCTTTAGGCGTGAAAGGCAACCAAAAATCGGTATCAGCTCTGAAAAAACAATATTGGTCGACCCCTAGTTACCTCCTCCCATACTCACCTCTAGGACTTCTCCAGAGCCTCTTCCATCCTCTGGAACTCCTTGCTCCAGTATGTCCAGTCGGCCCCTACCCTGTCCACCTTTAGGTGATCCCTGAAAAGTCACTTATTTAGGTAAGCCTACCCCACCTCCACCTAAGAATGGTACTCAAGCCACCTCCATCAGATCATCCCCCGCAGCTATTAACTTTTGTACCACCTCCCCCTCCCTTTAGATTGTAAGCTTCATGAGTAGGGTAGGGCCCTCCTATTCCTTCTGTGTTGAGCTGTATTGTAATTATACTACCCCCCCTCTACATTGTAAAGCACTGCGTAAACTGTTGGCTATATAAATCCTGTATAATAAAAATAATAATATATCTAGAGACTATGCAATCATATACTTCTGTCACAGCAGTGTTTGTTTGTTCATCATGTTTAACACTTTAGTGGAGTTTGTTTTTTATGGGGTTTTTTTCCTTCTGTTTTTGTATACAACAGCACTGATGGGATTTACATTGCCACAACACAGAGTGGATGACCTATAGGATCTCTTCTGCCACAAAAAACCCTGCCAGTCAGTCTTTGCGTTAGAAAAGGGGAGGTAGAGACAATACCAGTCATCCTTTTCTGGCCTCATTGTCCTTGTTTCCCTCTGCTGTAGCATCTAAATATACATTATCCTCCCATTGTTGATCGATCCTCTTTAACAAGTTGGCTAATCCATCCAGATGTAGCCAGATTACAATAGCAGTTTGGAGGTTGAAAGGAGGAGTCTAGAGGAAAGATGAGTCTCCCAGACAGTCATCTCTACTTTCGCTCAAGCTAGGAAGGGTCCCACTAATACATTTTTCTCTAGAGTCTGGGTTGCATTTACCTCCTTTGCTTCAAAAAAGTGCTTTTGAAAACCTTCTTTAAAACATCAAGTTGTAGACTACCTTCAAGGAGGCCTGGCATACAACACTATTACAATGCAAATCTCAGCCATAACAAATATCCAGTGGGCTTTGGTTGCTTTAATCATTCAGCTCCTCAAGGCTTAACTAAAGCTTATGCCTCCGAGGAGACTAATCTTTCCTCACTGGGATTTGCCCCTTGTTCTACAAGCTCTGACTACTGCTCCATTTGAGCCTTTTGATTCTCTTTCACTGTGGTATCTTATTGTGAACTTCAGCCATGAAGGACTTGAAGCTTCGGCCCCTAATGACAATTAGCCCTTTTGCATGACATTCCAAAGTTGTGCTAAAACCGGCGCTAGAATTTTTACCCATGGTCATCTCGAGATTTCACCAAGAAATGGAATGAACTTTGCCTATTCTCTATCTGAATTTAGTTGTAGAGGACATGTTAGATCTGGTTAGACCTGGTCCAACTGATTACCTTCACAGAACAGAAAGTCTATTGGGTAAACTGACAGGAAGGAATTCACCTGCTGGCTTCAGAGAATAGTGAGCTGACTATGGTGAGGACTATTTTAGCTTGGATTGTTGGAGCTATTCAGGTTTATTGTAAAACTACCCCCCCCCCCCCTCACATTCCAGCAGAGGTGATTTGCAAGGTTGCCTGCTGGTCTTCTTAGTTTTGTGTCCCAATAGGGGTTGGAGGCATTACCCAGATTCCCACTTTGGTCCTTCGGTACTATCTTCTGAATTGAGCCATTGTTAATAAAACTTCTGATATTGCACCTACCCTATGTTTTGTGATTGTGCTCTCTCCTACAAAGTCCCCATCAATGATGACATGGGGAGGCATCAGAAATATGGGAAAAAAATTCTGTTCATGGCTCCTCACCATGGCAACACTAATTCCTGGTGGGTGGTACGAGGTAAGGGGGCCCTATAATACAGGGTGATACCCAATATAAAGTGCACTGGTGCTAGATATACATATATACTTAATTATGCCATTACAAACATAATGATATCATAAACATAATAAAACAACGTGAATTGAAAAGAAAAAGTCCATAAATTTGAACCACCCACCAATTTACAAAGTCAGATTAGCACTTTGAGGGGAGCAGCTTATCTTTAGTTTTATCTTTTTCACTTTATTTTTTGCGCGGAGTTCACCCATTTTGTTTCAAACACGAATTCCTGCCCTTTTTTTTTTTTTTTTTGTAACATGCGGGTGGAGAATTGACACCTCAAATGCACATACTCGCCAGCACACCACGGATCGTCAATTATGTCCAAATCTTTAATGAAGAATGATCACATTACAGAAGACATAGTGCAACATTTCGGAGTCACGCAGGACCCCTTTGTCAGGCATGTGATGAGAATTGACACCTGCCACTTCATCATGAGAGATGCTGAACAAGAATGGAAGGGAGTCTTAACAAAACAACTTGCGCAGTCTGGATCTTGAAAAGACAGAATGAAGGGAACAGGTATGCTAGGGTGAGGGGTTCAGTTTGTGCTATGCTGAAAGGCTGTCCAAGGTTCAAGTGGGTAGAGCTAACCCCATTGGTGATGCCATTGTAAAATACCAGGAAAGTAAAAATACGATATGTATACTTATGCTATGTGAATTTTAACAATGAAGCAGAGAACTAGCTATACACTCGTAAAAAGTAGTCAAAGAGCTATAGGCACTTTAGTAGACATAAGTAGACATAAACTGATGCTGCTTATCTTGGCCTGGGCATCTAAGCTTCAATTACTAGGGCTGCAACTAACAATTATTTTCATAATCGATTAGTTGGCCGATTATTGTTTCGAATAATCGATTAATCGGTTAATAACTTAAAAAAAAAAAAGCGTGGTGTATAATTTAGTTAATATGTAAATTTTTTTTTTTTTTTTTAAAAAAAAGGCAATTTATTCTTAAATATCTCTATACAGTGGTAATTATAAATAACAAACTATATGGTTAGGGAGCAAAATATTTAATCCACTTTAAGAATAACAGACAGAAGAGATATACTTTTTTTTGGCCAATTAGTTGGGCAGATTAAAAAACACAAATTGCTGCAAAAACGCATTTCATGCAGCTTCTACATTGAAGTATATTGAACCAAAAAAACACTGTTTTGCTTTAAAAAAAAAGTCCCTGACTTTTTCCAAACAGCAGTGGCTGAAAAAAGCATAGATGTGAACGTGTCCCATAGGAAACCATGTAAATGAACTGTAGTGCGTTTCTGCAAAAAGCACCAAAAGTGTGAACCAGGCCTGAGACATTTAGTAACATAATGGAGGTTAAAAAAAACTAAAATTAGCCCTTTATAGTACAAAAAAAAAAAATAGCAGATAATCACTACTGTAAGGGGTTCATTTTTTTACTGTAGAACTGTGAAAGTAATATTTACAGTAGCGATTATTTGCTTTTTGTACTATAAAGGGCTCATTTTAGTTTTTTTTTTAACCCCATTATGTTACTGGCCGATTAATCGATTATGAAAATAGTAATCGATTAATTTCATAATCGATTAGTTGTTTCAGCCCTATCAATTACCTAAGAAAAAAAGGTTTATTTTAAAAGGGTTAGGGTCCTTTCGCACATGCGGACTGTTCAGGTCCGCCTGTCAATTTTTCAGGCGGACCGGACGCTCCATGCACTTCTATGGAGCGACGGATGTCAGCAGTGACATGTCCACCGACATGCGATCTGCTCCGCTAAATCCAAATGGATGGGAACCTTATTTTCCATCCATCTGGCAGATCGGATGAAAATGGACAGGCGGATCTGTTTTCATCTGATCTCCCCATAGAAGAAAGCAGGGCTCCGACAGTTCAGTCTCTGCAAAGTGAGCAGAGATGGACTTGTCATCCTCCAGCTCAGCGGGGATCAACAGAGCGATCCCTGCTGAGCAAGCGGAGTCTGTGAAAATGGACAAGCATGTGTGAAAGAGCCCTTAAGGTTATTTCTCACCTAAATGGTTGCAGACACTGCAGGTTTTCACATTGCAACCTTGAGATTGCATCAGGTGGGTAAAATGAAAAGACACCCCTATTCAGATGACAGTTTTGTCAAAGGACATGGTAAAACAAATGCCAGGGGGGTTATTTACTAAAGGAAAATCCACTGTGCACTACAAGTGCAAAGTCCACTTGAAAATGCACTGAAAAAAACAGCATTTTAGCTTGCACATGATTGGATAATAAAATCAGCAGAGCTTCCCCTCGTTTCAGATCTACCCCTCAGATTTACAGCGACTGCACTTCCAAGTGCACTTTCAGTGCAATTTCAAGTGCACTTGTAGTTTTCACTTGTAGTGCAAAGTGGATTTGCCTTTCGTAAATTACCCCCCAGGAACTAGGAAAAAAAATGTTTTCTATCATCCTTGCAACGTAGTTCACATAGGGGGATTGTTTTTTTTTAAGAAACAAAGTAACGGGGGGGAAGTCAGGGTTAATTCCCTCCGATAGGAGACCCAAGGCACAGAAAGGACCAGCATTCAGGCGTAACCTTCCGAATAAGTACAGAGAGGCCAGATCCTACCGCCCTGGTAGGGAATTTAGGAGGGACTGGAAAAACACAAAAAACAGAAAACCAAGTCCACCCCGGCAGGGGATCAACAGAAGTCGTTTTGAAGTCTCGCCTGCCCATTCGGCTCCGGGGAGCAGTCAGGAGGGCGCCAGGCTAAGAAACTTCTCCAAATCTGGTCAAGTCACATAGAGGATTCATGGACATTGTCCCGTGACAATCTTGTTATTTTTCTATTCTTCCACTGTGCCTTTTATTTAAAGTAAACTAAAAAAACTGCAGAGTCTGGGAGAATAAGTAAAACCAAACTCTACTTCCCACAATGCAAAAGTCCATGTCTGATCCAAATATTCAGGAGGCCAGATCATTTCTACGTGAGGGTAATAGGCAAGTGCAGGGCTGTCTTTAATATTGAGTGGACCCTGGGAAAAAGAGTTTTCTTGCCCCCCCCCCCCCCAGGCAATCCAGGCAATTTCACTCTTCATCTGCCCTGAGACATGCAATAAATAGCAGCTAGACTTAAAATCAGTTTATTGTATCAGATCAGGCAGCAATTGCGATCGGTTGCCAGCGGTTACAGCATATCATTACTGCTTACTGACTGGTTGCTAGAGGTTACAGCACACATTACAGCTCACTGATTAGTTGCTAGAGGTTACAGCAAATGATTTCTCCTTGTTAATTGGTTGCTAGAGATTACTGTACAGTATTACTGCTCACTGATTGATTGCTAGAGGTTATGCCGCATTTATTTACATATCAATCCCGCCGGCCACCACTATTTACATATCATTGCCAGTTGTTTACATGTAAACACAGGGTCTGCAGGTGAGTCATCTGTACACAACAAAAAGGCAGAGCTGGGCAGCATTAGTACCAGCACTTCACACTGAGATATTGGGACACAGCACAGGACTAAAACTTCAAAGGACAAGGGAATTTAAACTGGAATAGTTGGCAAGTATGAGGCAACTGCTTTGGGCCCCACAACAATGACAGGCTATGAATTGCGTGAACTGGAGGAGGGAGGGAGTAAGATCACGGGCCTATGCCTCTTCTTATGACAAACATGGCTCAGACCTGAACAAATGGTTGTCGCCTACAGCTTTTCATGGGCTCAATGTGCACAACCATTACAAGTATGATTTAAACAAGCTGCTAGCAGGCTTCAGCACTACTTGAAGCTTGTTGAAATGGTCCTTCACTCACAGAATAATCTCACTCTAGTGAAATGATACAATTTACATTTCTGAGTTCAGGTCAGAAGATTTCCACACTGATACATTGTTTTCTTTTAACTTACTGGCCCATGCAGAATCCCCTTCATTCTTATTTAGGCTAGGTTCACACATGCGCAGGTGCTTATGGGTGCGGAATAGCGTGAAAATCGCACCTGTTCCTTCATCCGCAACCACCACTCGCAGCCAAACCACTACTCCTCTGCAAATGTGTTGGCCTGCCATTTATTCCTAATGGCACCCTCATGTATCTGAAAATGCAGCTCATTCTTGGTTGCTGGAAATCAGATGGTGCAAAAGGCCATGCAATTCCCCCCCGCCTGCATTTAAAAAAAAAAAAAGGCGTAGTAGACTTTTTCCTGCATGAAACACGGGCACAGCAGCCCATTCAAATGCTTACAGTAGCTGCGAATCTAGCCTTAGTACTTTCCCAAAATTTCAAATGTCCCCCTATACCATGAAATAAATAACAAACGTTTTTTTTTTTTGTTTTTTTTTGTGAATTGATTTTTTTTATTTTTATTAAAAAGTTTCACTGTGGAGGTACAAAACAGGGACATTGGGGCATACCCCAGCCAATTGGTGCACATAACCATGTGCAAAGTGGATTTGCCTTTGGTAAATAACCCCCAATGTCACCTTGCCCACTCAGGGCAAAGTTACAGTGTCTCTGTATTGATACATTTAGTAGTATAGGCACTTATTTTTAATGTTTTTCATAGCTATACCTACAAAAACATGACGTGATCTAGCAGGACTTAATTTTCTGACTAAAGTCACACTTTAGTAAAGTGCTTTAAGTTTTAAATTGTTTTACACTATGGAGATGCTTCTGTTTTAAGTGTCAGTCCTGAGGAGCTAAGGGGTATGGAAGGTTTTCTGGCACTGGTCCTGAGCTGTAGAAGAGCGAAGGGGTGACTGCACCTGGAGAGTGGTGTTGAGTGGTGCATGGTGGCTTCCTGGTGGAGACAGGGGATGACCTGAATGTTCTGCTAACTGCTGTCACTGCACAAGTCTGGTGAGTCTTCCATTGACTCAGGAAACCTAAGGCTTGTATGTTTAAAGGGTTATACAGTCACTGGGAGCAGCCTGAGAGCGATTGTCACTGGACTACGTTAATTAAGCAATTAACCCTTTAAACTTCAAACTGGTACCAGATAGATTTGAGCCTATAAACCAGAGGTGCCCAACCATTGGCCCGCAGAGCCCTCCGATGTGGCCCATGACCTCCTGTTCTGGGATTGTGGGTTGGCAAACCCCGATTGTGGGTTGCCGACCCACCCTCCCAGAGCAAGAGTGTTGTGAATGAAGCTGGCGGTAGAGGAAGCAGTGGCTGCGGAACAGAGCCGCATAAGACGATGCTTCTGGATTAGCGCCAAATCCTGTCACAGGCGGCGTGATACAAAATGCTCTCTACCTGGGACAGCAACAGCCGACGATTCCTGAATGGAAGACTGTTATTAAAGGTAAGTTTATTACTAAAATCTGTGTATATATGGACATATCTGTTCTGCAGTGGTTACTGGGCTGCTTTCAAACTTAACCGCAGATGCAGCGCAGAACATCTGAAGGTTACCTGCACTGAGCCATAGACTTATGTTATTACCTGGGGGTTTGGTGCACTTCAGAAGTGCACCACCCCTGCAGGATATAATAGAAGTCTATGGCAAAGTACAGCTAAGCCACAGGTGCACTGCGCTGCACCCATGGTGTGGGTAAACCACAGCATGTCAGTGTGAAAGCAGCCTTAGGCTGCTTTTGACATGATTGGTCCGACCCATTCAGACCCTCTGTCCACCATATTGAACCACAGATGTAAACAGACTTATGACCATTTACACCCACCTACCTCCAATCCGATCCGCAAAAAAAACAAAAAAAACAGAAGGGGGGAATCCGTCCCCTTCCATCTGGGCAGATCGAATTGGAGAGTAGAGCAGGCTGTGTCAGCTCTGCATATGCGAAGTGGACTTGGACCTGTCATCCGCCTGCTCTGCTCATTGTGGCCCGTGACCAGTTACCAAGTCGCTTAAGTGGCCCTCGCTCTTCAAAAGGTTGGGCACCCCTGCTATAAACCCTTCACAATATTAGCAAGAACAATTATGAAAAATAAACGTCTGTAACACGCATTGCCACCACAGACAGGTATGTTCAGAGGATTTGTACTAGACAGTAGCACTCTTCAAGAAACAGGGATTCTTTTGATTGCATTGAAAGCTTTAGACACAAGGTTAACACTTTTCAAAATAGGGTTTAATAATGAAAATATCAAAATGGTGCAAATAAAATATGTAATGCAATGTACTGGAGTCCAGCAAATAAGCAAAAATGGTACAGTGGCTTTCTCAAGTCCTGCTAGGTGTTCCTTGGTTTGATGTTAACAAGTGATGGCAAACTGTCCTGGCATTCCCCTTTTCTCTGGGATCAAAGGGGTGTTGACAGAGACCATCTGACCAATTAAGCGCCTGAGGAGTGGCCATCGTGTTTATGACTGTATCATGGCTCTCCCTTACTTACACAGAGTTTTATACTAATATTATCTTCCAATATGTGCAGGTTGCATTCTAGAAACCTGTAGATTATTGTTCAGCATTAAATTTAATGCCCAGTGATACCAAACACAGGGTATATCAGATGGGCCCATCACCCAGGAGGTAGGAGACTGTTATCTCCCCTTCTGTATGCTCTAGTGTAGTCTAGTGTATAACCTTGATTTGTTCGGAATGATATTCCCCCTTCAAATATACACTTATTATTAAAGTGGATGTATCCTCCTCTTGCACACTTTTACCTACAGGTAAGCCTATCATTTTTTTTATGGTCAGCATAAACTAATAGACTTTCTGCCAGAAGTCAATTAGCCTGTGTGCAGGTGTTTACTGTGCCTAAGTTGAGATAACAGGTTCTTTTAAAGTGTGTTAAAAGTTAAAGCTAAGAATTGCGTGAACTGAAGGAGGGAGGGAGTAAGATCACGGCCTATGCCTCTTCTTATGACAAACATGGCTCAGACCTGAACAAAATGGATGTCGCCTACAGCTTTTCATGGGCTCAATGTGCACAACCATTACAAGTATGATTTAAACAAGCTGCTAGCAGGCTTCAGCACTACTTGTAGCTTGTTGAAATGGTCCTTCACTCACAGAGTAATCTCCCTCTAGTGAAATGATACAATTTACATTTCTGAGTTCAGGTCAGAAGATTTCCACACTGATACATTGTTTTCTTTTAAAGGGGTTGTAAAGGCATTTTTTTTTTTTTTTTAAATAACAAACATGTTATACTTACCTCCACTGTGCAGCTTGGCGGCCTCGAACCTGGTCTTCTGGGGTCCCTCAGCGGCTGTCTCGGCTCCCCCTGCAAGTACTTCTCACCTTCATGCAAGCTCCCTCGCATGGTGTGGAGTACTTGCGGGCGTGCTCCCGTGATACAGCCGGCAGCTATAGTCGCTTGCTGTATCACTCGGCCCCGGCACGCTGCGTCATTGGACGTGATTGACAGCAGCGCGAGCCAATGGCTGCGCTGCTTTCAATCCATCCAGTGTAACCAATCAGCAGCCAGGCTGAGCGGCAAAGACAATGTCGGGGGCGAGCGCAGGACATTCGAGGGGTCAGGTAAGTAAAAAGGGGGGGCTGGGGGGGCCGGCACTGTCAGATGTTTTTTCACCTTAATGCATAGAATGCATTAAGGTGAAAAAACTTTTACCCTTACAACCCCTTTCACTTACTGGCCCGTACAGAATCTCCTTCATTCTTTTTTAGGCTAGGTTCACACATGCGTAGGTACGGGTGCGGAACAGCATGAAAATCGCACATGTTTCTTCATCCGCAACCACCACCTGCAGCCAAACCACTGCTCCTCTGTAAATGCGCTGGCCTGCCATTTATTCCTAATGGCACCCTCATGTATCTGAAAATGCAGCTAATTTTTGGTTGCTGGAAATCAGATGGTGCAAAAGGCCATGCAATTCCCCTCCTCCTGCATTTAAAAAAAAGGCGCAGGAGACTTTTTCCTGTATGAAACGCGGGCACAGCAGCCCATTCAAATGCTTACAGTAGCTGCAAATCTAGCCTCAGTACTTTCCCAAAATTTCAGCTGTCCCCCACAAAATAAATAACAAACATTTCTTTTTTTTTTTTTTGTGAATTGATTTTTTTATCTTGAAAATTATTTTTATTGAAAAGTTTCACTGTGGAGGTACAAAACAGGGCCATTGGGTCATACCCCGGCCAATTGGTGTACATAGCCATGTGCATAACAGCATACAACTCACTGTGTATGGCAAAACTAAACATATTTAACTATAGTTAAAACTAAAACAACCACATATTTAGTACCCAATTTTCACATGGTAGGAGGTACCTATTCCTGTAGGACCTCTCAACCCTCTTATCTGTCTGAGCCAGACGTTACAAGAACAGCTAGGGTTGAGTGTGTGTGATCACTCGACCTCTGGACTAACACCACTCCTCGCCTGTCTGGGGCCTAGACCCCAACAAAAAAACAGGGCCAAGTATTTATTAAGGGTATCTAACCAGGGCAGTCCCCAACAGGCTGATCATCTGTTGTGGACTCTGAGTCTGTATACAAGTGCCAGACTTTTTCATATTTTTTTTGGGGCATCCTGGGGATAAATATGTTGCTTTGTAGAGGAATATCATTGTATTAATTAATGTTTTCCATAAAGTCAAGGTAGGGGCGGTTGGCTGACTTCCATTTTAGTACTTTAGTGAACTGATTTTAAAGTTTTATTTCATTTTTTGCAGTATTTACCTTACATTTTTAATGAATTTGTAAACTTTTCCTCAAATTTGATATTTTAATCTGATGAATTGACTCTTGTATTGACCTCACTATCTGCATGAGGTTTGTATGTTCTCCCTGTTTACTTGGGTTCCCCCAGGTATCTGCTTTCCTGTCTATAAAAATGAACAGTGCTTAGTATTATGTACGGGTACAGGGAGGAAGAAGTCTGTAAACATGAACAGTACCCGCTATTATGTATGGATACAGGGAGGTAGAGGTGTATAAACATGAACAGTGCCCACTATTATGTATGGGTACAGGGAGGTAGAGGTGTATAAACATGAACAGTACCCGCTATTATGTATGGATACAGGGAGGTAGAGGTGTATAAACATAAACAGTCGCCACTATTATGGACAGGTACAGGGAGGTAGAGGTGTATAAACAAGAACAGTGCCCACTATTATGTACGGGTACAGGGAGGTACAGGTGTATAAACATGAACAGTGTCCACTATTATGTATGGGTACAGGGAGGTAGAGGTGTATAAACATGAACAGTGCCCACTATTATGGACAGGTACAGGTGTATAAACATGAACAGTACCCACTATTATGTATGGGTACAGGGAGGTAGAGGTGTATAAACATGAACAGTGCCCACTATTATGGACAGGTACAGGTGTATAAACATGAACAGTACCCACTATTATGTATGGGTACATGGAGGTAGAGGTGTATAAACATGAACAGTGCCCACTATTAAGGACATGGAGGTAGAATTCAGGCAGGACTGCATTCACACTGAGGAAATCATTTAGTACAAGTGTTGTCCATGACATACAGACATGAGAACATTGATGAGACATGAGAAGTGTATGTGCTCTACTTACAGTCCATGGTCAGTGTACAGCACTGTACTGTACACAGCACGTTCCATGTACACCACGCTCCTCTATTATGGCCGCATTCCTTCCGGCAGTCCCCGCACTTCCTCCTGCGGCCGCCGGTGTCGCTGTGTGCGGTGTGTATATATGGTGTGGAGGTCGGTCTATGGACACACATACACAAATACACACCATGCTGGCTCTATCTAGTAGGCTGATCCTCCGGAGCTGCCGGGCCGGTACCGGCTCACTCACTGTATGGAGAGCCTGCAGCTCCTCCGAGGCCTCTGCAAAGGGGAACCCTCTTGTCTACCTGGATGTGACGGCGGATAACAAGCCTCTGGGGCGGATCGTGCTGGAGGTGAGATGTGTGATGATGAATTGTGTATGTAGGTGACATGTTGGCTGTGCTCGGTGCAGGAAGTCCGGTATACCCAGGGGGTCCTACCACCAGGGGGCGTCATTATTATTCAATATTGGTATATTATTAGATATAATCATTGACAAATAGTTTTATCTTTTTTTGTTGCAGAGGTTTATTGTATGAGATTCGGTATACATAGTTGAGGGATCTGTAGAAGTTGATTGGATGAGAGCCGGTATACGTAGTCGAGGGATCTGTAGAAGTTGATTGGATGAGAGCCGGTATACGTAGTCGAGGGATCTGTAGAAGTTGATTGGATGAGATCCGGTATACGTAGTCGAGGGATCTGTAGAAGTTGATTGGATGAGAGCCGGTATACGTAGTCGAGGGATCTGTAGAAGTTGATTGGATGAGAGCCGGTATACGTAGTCGAGGGATCTGTAGAAGTTGATTGGATGAGAGCCGGTATACGTAGTCGAGGGATCTGTAGAAGTTGATTGGATGAGAGCCGGTATACGTAGTCGAGGGATCTGTAGAAGTTGATTGGATGAGAGCCGGTATACGTAGTCGAGGGATCTGTAGAAGTTGATTGGATGAGAGCCGGTATACGTAGTCGAGGGATCTGTAGAAGTTGATTGGATGAGAGCCGGTATACGTAGTCGAGGGATCTGTAGAAGTTGATTGGATGAGAGCCGGTATACGTAGTCGAGGGATCTGTAGAAGTTGATTGGATGAGAGCCGGTATACGTAGTCGAGGGATCTGTAGAAGTTGATTGGATGAGAGCCGGTATACGTAGTCGAGGGATCTGTAGAAGTTGATTGGATGAGAGCCGGTATACATAAACAGAAGGAGACAGATCTTGGCTTATGAGTCTAATGGCCTGTACACATGATCAGAAAATTGTACGAACAATACGGCTTTCGAAGAGATCGTACGATAAATTGATCATCAGTACACCACTTTCGAGACCAGATCATGACAGTTCATCCGATATTGTCTGGTGGGACAAGCATTAAAACTTTTCTCGTACAATTCTAGATTGTATGATTTTCATTTAATCAGTACAGTTGTTGTTTGAAAATACAATACACTTCTGAATTTATATTCTTTCGTACGATAATTTAACTTTAGTATAATTTTCTATATGAGATTAGCAAGCAAAAAATACAAGGGCCGATCATTTATCCGATAATCTCATCGTGTGTACCAGGCATTAGTTGGCACTTCAGTATAGGCAAGCTATGATCATAGAAAATCCTTCCTAGGGGTGAGAGATTTTGGGGTGCCATGTGACTGGCGAGGGGTCATTGTACTGGTACTGATGTAACATGTTCTGTCTCAAGGTCATGGTGCGTGTTATCTGAACTGGTCATGTGCTTTTTATTGGGACACTGTGTGTACAGGGACCCCAGCAAGGTGACCTTAGTTGTGTGTGTGTTAGACTGATAGTCTGTAGACTTCCTGTCAGAGGGGAACTCGCTGGCTGGTGCATTTCTAGTAATTTCACTTGTGTAAGCTGGCTGTCAGAAGTAGTTTCTGTATGTTCCTGCACACCAGTCCTTATTCTGCTGTGTACTGAAAGCGGAATCAAACCCTAAACCAAAAAATGTAATATATTGCAGCTTACCAGTCTTTAGATGTGGTGGCTGCATTAGTTTTCTTTTTATGCATGTTTTTTTCCCTTCTGTTTTCACCTATATAAAGTTGTGTAAGTGTATACCGTACCACAAAAGTCCTAGCTGCCTCCAAATTCCTCTAGTTTCCAATTCTGTTATCGCCTGGTGATCTGACCAGTGGCACACTTGTTGCTGTTATTCCTATACAGGATTTCTATAGCACCAATAGTTTACACAGCACTTTACAACATGAAGGCAGACTGTACAATTACACTACAATAGGAGCTTACAATCTAATATTAGAGTGCTTCCACTCTGGATGAAGGAGCAACAGAGACGCCTTTTAGATTTACAGTAGATACACTAACAAATGAAAAACTCCAGTTCCCTTTTTTTTTAAGCAGTTACAACAGTTTTTTTCTTTCTTTATTTTTTCTTTTTGGGATAAAGGTTTTACCTAAAATAAAAGCTGATAATTTGTAAGCACCCCTGTCAGTGGTAAATGTTTTTTTTTTTTTTTTTTTTAACCCTGTAAGTGCTACATCTGCAGGACAGCTTGTTCTAGTTACAAAAAAAAAAAAAACAGACCTACTGGCAAAATCACCAGATAAGAAAAAGCCTAAAAAAAAAAAAAAAAAGTATTGCAGTCACCACTTCTAAGAATTGGTGAGCTGCAATATAATAAATGTTTTGCTATTTGGTTTTATTACCACTTGAAGTGGTACTGATGTATTTTGTAGCTTGGCGTGATGAGCTGTGGTCTGTTTATTGGCCTAGAATGAAAAGCCTCTTTGGGAGGTAGCTACCTGTAAACCCACACACTGTCACGGTGTGCGCACGTGTCTGTTTGTTATTACAGAGCTGACAGTATCATTAATTGCTATTAAAGCAGAACTTCATTTGTAGCTGGTGCCTTAACTTTTTTGTTTGTTTCAGACCAAAGATCCAGTAAAGGCTTTGCTAGAGAAACTTCTGGTGGTCATGATTAGTTCAATAAGAGACCTAATTTACTGGCCCACGGAGGTTCTGGCTTTTTCTTATTAGATTGTAAGCTCACATGGATAGGGCCCTCCTAACCCTCTTGTTATATATTGTAGTGTTCCTTTATATTGTAAAGCATTGCACTCATTGGTGCTCTGTACCTCCTGTATTATAATTGGTCCATGCTGAAACATGCGCAAAAGCATGAAAATGCACAACGAGCCACCACTTAAGAGATTGTTGAGCTACTTTAGGGCATTTGTCGTGCGCAGGGCAGCCCATTTAAGCAAATGAAAGGCACATGAAAAACACGCACAAAAGAAAAACCACGTGAAGGCACGTTTTTGGTACACTCAGGTATGAATGGAGTGTGCCTGGGCTGGGAGTTTTTAGACAGCAGAGATGACTTGGGAAGAGAAGTGAGGGTTAAAAAAAAAAAAAGCCACTGGTCTTATTAAAGTCACACAGGATTTCTTTTTAATTTTTCCTTGTAAATGGCTGTGCAAAGTCTTGGCCATTGGAGGATGGGCAGGCTATGCTCCCAGCACAGCCTGATAACTGATCCTACTGAGATAGATGTGCTCTCATGCCCAACCTGGTCAGTTTGAAGTAGGAGAGCAGGGGGACTGACAGGATCATTCGATATTTCACACAAAGGATTGCCATAGCATGCCCATCTGATAGACAATCAGATTATTTCCTACTTTAATCCAAAAAAAATGGTATTGGTGCCGGTTCACACTAGTGCGATGCGAGAACCCTGCGAAGTTCCCACATCGCACCCGACAGTTCACACTGCCATATGCAAACTGCTGGGCAGTGTCATATGTTAACGACACCCCCATTTCAGCTCGCATATCACACTGCAAACTGACATTTTGGACATGAATCGGATCGCATATGTGTGAACACGCATGCGATCCGACTCTGGTCCGAACAGCAAAAAAGGGTCCTGTGCGTGTTTGGACCGAATGCGGTGCGATATCAGCCATATTAACATCGCACCGCACAGACATCGCATGTAAGGTGAACAGCAGTGGCGCTGCGAATTACATGAAATGTCTGCCATCGCAATAGTGTGAACCAGCATCTTAATTGGCATATTGCATACTAGTATATCTGATAAAAGTTTATCTGCTCTGCATTATTTACAGATCAGGTGAAATCCTGGTAGCAGGTAGTCATCAATGTTGTGGGTGTTGAGCGATACTTCCCTCCTGAGTCAGCATTTTTATCGCCTAATAATAGACTTGCATTTAAAAACCTTGGGACTTGATCCAACAAAAAAAACATTTTCATCTTTCCAAAGAAATGTTTAGTAATTCTGTTGTGTGTGGGTTTTTTTTTTTTTTAACCCATGCTGCATCTGAGTGACCGTTCCCTTTTTTTTTTTTTGTTCAGACCTCATACAGAATTAGTATCTCCCTGATTGTCTACATAAGCCCTTAGCAACCCCATAAGCTGTGCTTGGCTATGACATGCTGACATGCTGAGGAGGATAATAAAAAGCTTTGCAATGATTGGATGCTTGTTGAGCAGTGTCCGGGTGCATTCAGTCTATCTCCGTCTACACAAAATCGAAAATTGGATTGTTCAAAATGAGATTGCAACTATGCATCTTCCAAATACCGTTCAAAATTCACCTCCTTGTGTGTCATTAGTTGAACTGGTCGTTGACTGAAGATCGATTTAGTCCAATCAGGAGAGAGCGATCGGAAAAGACGTTGATCCTTTATAGATGCGTGTATGGACACCATTAGACAGAACATGAAAGGGGAAGCAAGAAGTCTGACATCACACTTGTGTGGTTTTATGCTCGACAATGCACAACAATGGGATTACCATTATTTGGTGGGGGGGATACCGGTGCTTTTTATTAACATATACACTCGCTGGTCACTTTATTAGGTACACCTGTTTAATTACTTGGTAACACAAATTGCCAATTGCATGGCAGCAACTCAATGCATTTGGGCATCTAGACGTGGTGAAGATGACTTTCTGAAGTTCAAACTGAGCATCATAATGGGAAAGAAGGGGGATTTAAGTGACTGAACGTGGCATGGTTGTTGGTGCCAGACGGACTGGTCTGAGTATTTCAAAAACTGCTGATCTACTGGGATTTTTACGCACAACCATCTCTAGGGTTTACAGAGACTGGTCCGAAAAATGAAAATATCCAGTGATCGGAAAAATGCCTTGTTAATGTCCGAGGACAATGAGCAGACAGTTTTGAGATGATGGAAAGGCACCAGTAACTCAAATAACCACTCGTTACAACCAAGGTATGCAGAATACCATCTTTGAACATTAAAACAGATGGGCTACAGCAGCAGAAGACCACACCCGGTGCCACTCCTGTCAGCTAAGAACAGAAAACTAAATTTCGCATAGGCTCACCAAAATTGGATAATAGAAGATTGAAAAAAATGCTGCCTGGTCTGAGTCTCCCCTTTTTTGAGCTGCAGCATTCAAATGTGTGGTCAGAATTTGGCATAGATAACATGAAAGTATGGATCCATCCTGCCTTGTATCAATGGTTCAGGCTGGTGATGGTGTAATGGTGTGGGGGATATTTTCTTGGCACACTTTGGGTCCCTTAGTACCAATTGAGGATTGTTTAAATGCCACGGCCTACCTGAGTATGGGCTCTTTCACACTGACGGACCGTATGTCCGTTTTTCATCCTTCCGTTTTAGGATGAAAAACGGACATACAGGTATCCCTATAGCTTTCGTCCGTGCCCGCTATGCTCCGTTTCTGCAGACGGAGGAAAACCCCATTTTTTTTTTTTTCATCCGTCTGCAGAGCGGATCGGGTGACGACGGACTCTACGGTCCGTCGTCACCCGATCTCCCATAGAGGAGAGCGGCGCTCTGACAGGTCCGTCCCTGCACGCAGTGCAGAGACGGACCTGCCATCTTCCTGCTCAGCGGAGATCGCTCCGGCGATCCCCGCTGAGCAAGCGGCTATCCACGGGGCGGATCTGCACTGATCCGCCCTGTGTGAAAGAGCCCTATTGTTGCTGACCATGTCCATCCCTTTATGACTACAGTGTACCCATCTTCTGATGGCTCCTTCCAGCAGGATAATACACCATGTCACAAAGATCAAATCATCTCACCACTGGTTTCTTGAACATGACAATGAGGTCACTGTACTCCAATGGGCTCCACACTCACCAGATCTCAATCCATGAGAGCTCCTTTTGAAATGTGATGGAGATTCGCATCATGGATGTGCAGCCGACAAATCTGCAACAACTGTGTGATGCTATCGTGCGTATCAATAGAGACCAAAATCTCTGAGGAATGTTTCCAACACCTTGTTGAATCTATACCATGAAGAATAAGGCTATGTTTCCACTATTGCATCCCCTAAAGTTGCGTGATTTTACCACAATTTTTTTGCCTTGAAACAATGCCTGTGTATTCTTGAGGTCTATGGACCTCAAGTCGCATCAAAGTGGGACCAAAGTAGTGCAGGGACTACTTTTTGAAGTCGCACAGATATGAACAGTACTCATTGGAAAGAATGGGATGCAAAGTCCTAAATCGCATGAAAAAACGCACTAGTGGAAACCTAGCCTTAAAGCAGTTCTGAAGGAAAGAGGGTCCAACCCGGTACTAGTAAGGTGTACATAATAATAATAATAATAGAAAAGTGGCCTGAGTTATAATTTTTGTTGGTCCCATGGAGCCCCCCAGTATAAATCCAAGTTCTGTTTTTAAATAATGATTTGTCAGCAGAATAAATGATCTCTTGATCCGGCTCTCATATTTATACAGTGGTTGTGGCCCAGTGAAACGTTGTGCTCAGTAAACAACACTTTCTTCTTTCATGTGTGACAGACATTGCAGGGAACTTGGTACTTCCTGTTAGTGACGGGCTGTGTATACCACAAACAGTACTATATATATACTATAGTATTATACTTGGTTCTATCTGGGCAAACCTCCAAAAATATGGAACTTTTTAGTCAACCATTCCTGAAGTAAAGCTGGAGATAAAACAATCCAATAGAAGGAGAATGTAGCACATGGCTTATTGAAATGTGTATGAAAAAGGACAGGAAGTCAAGTTCAAACATGCTACGGCATTTCAATGTTTAGAATTGCTGCATCCACATTCTTAAAATCCCAAGACACAGAACTCCATACGGCTGAATATGTAATGTGTACGGCCTTATATCAGAATAGAAGAGAGATGCATTTTCTTCTATCCCTGATGTATTTGGAAGTGCATTTTTTATTTTTATTTTTTGTATTGATGCTGTAGATATGTGTACATACTCCCTGAGTGCCGGTTCACAATACATCGACTTGGGATCCAACCTGTCAGACCTCAAGTTGCCCCAAGTCGCTGGACAAATTCCATTGAAGTGAATGAGAGCCATCTTATTGTACACTACTGAAGTTGCTCCGACTTCAGAAAAGGTTCCTGTACTACTTCAAGGCAACTTGTACCCATAGATTTCAATGGAAGTTGCCTCCAAGTCGGATCTCCATCTATATTGAAGCGACTTTACAGGAAAAATAAAATTTACCCAGGTACTTCCCGTGTTTACCCAGGGAACCCCCCTCCCTCCAACAGAGCTGATTATTCTGTGATTGGCCACAGCCAAAGTCGCCTGTCTTGGAGGCAACTTGAAGTCGCCTCCAAATCGCCTTGCAAAGTTGCGCTGTAAGTCGGGTTGCCCGTGTGTGTGAACCGAGCCTAAATTGTGTGCTTGGAAATGTAGTTAATAAATTTGAAACACAGAATCTAATTTATAATCTTAACAGTAGTTTGTATTCCTTATACTTAATTTATTTTATTTATTTTTCAGTTGAGAAATGATGTGGTGCCAAAAACTGCAGGTAAGTGCTTATTAACCACTTCAATGCCAGACAGTTTCAACCTGTTCCTGCCCAGGACACTTTATTTTTTTTGTGTGTGTAATAGATAGATATATACAGTGGTGTGAAAAAGTGTTTGCCCCCTTCCTCATTTCCTGTTCCTTTGCATGTTTGTCACACTTAAGTGTTTCGGAACATCAAACCAATTTAAACAATAGTCAAGGACAACACAAGTAAACACAAAATGCAATTTGTAAATGAAGGTGTTTATTATTAAAGGTGAAAAAAAATCCAAACCATCATGGCCCTGTGTGAAAAAGTGATTGCCCCCCTTGTTAAAACATACTATAACTGTGGTTGTCCACACCTGAGTTCAATTTCTCTAGCCACACCCAGGCCTGATTATTGCCACACCTGTTCACAATCAAGGCATCACTTAAATAGGAGCTGCTTGACACAGTAAGGTCCACCAGAAGATCCTTAAAAGCTACACATCATGCCGAGACCCAAAGAAATTCAGGAACAATTGAGAAAGAAAGTAATTGAGATCTATCAGTCTGGAAAGGGTTATAAAGCCATTTCCAAAGCTTTGGGAATCCAGCGAACCACAGTGAGAGCCATTATCCACAAATGGCGAAGACATGGAACAGCGGTGAACCTTCCCAGGAGTGGCCGGCCGCCCAAAATTACCCCAAGAGCACAGCGACGACTCATCCAAGAGGTCACAAAAGACCCTACAACAACGTCCAAGGAACTGCAGGCCTCACTTGCCTCAGTTAAGGTCAGCGTTCATGCCTCCACCATCAGGAAAAGACTGGGCAAAAATGGCCTGCATGGCAGAGTTCCAAGGAGAAAACCACTGCTGAGCAAAAAGAACATCAAAGCTCGTCTCAATTTCTCCACAACACATCTTGATGATCCCCAAGACTTTTGGGACAACATTCTGTGGACCGATGAGACAAAAGTGGAACTCTTTGGAAGGTGTGTGTCCAAGTATATCTGGCGTAGAAGGAACACTGCATTTCAGAAAAAGAACATTATACCAACAGTAAAATATGGTGGTGGTAGTGTGATGGTCTGGGGCTGTTTTGCTGCTTCAGGACCTGGAAGACTTGCCGTGATAAAAGGAACTATGAATTCTGCTGTCTACCAAGAGATCCTGAAGGAGAATGTCCGACCATCTGTTCGTGTACTCAAGCTGAAACAAACTTGGGTTCTGCAGCAGGACAATGATCCTAAACACACCAGCAAGTCCACCACCGAATGGCTGAAGAAAAACAAAATGAAGACTTTGGAGTGGCCTAGCCAAAGTCCTGACCTGAATCCTATTGAGATGTTGTGGTATGACCTTAAAAAGGCCGTTCATGCTCGAAAACCCTCTAATGTAACTGAATTAGGACAATTCTGCAAAGATGAGTGGGCCAAAATTCCTCCAGGACGCTGTAAAAGCCTCATTGCACGTTATCGCAAACGCTTGGTTGCAGTTGTTGCTGCTAAGGGTGGCCCAACCAGTTATTAGGTTTAGGGGGCAATCACTTTTTCACACAGGGCCATGATGGTTTGGATTTTTTTTTCACCTTAAATAATAAACACCTTCATTTACAAATTGCATTTTGTGTTTACTTGTGTTGTCCTTGACTATTGTTTAAATTGGTTTGATGTTCCCGAAACACTTAAGTGTGACAAACATGCAAAGGAACAGGAAATGAGGAAGGGGGCAAACACTTTTTCACACCACTGTATCTATCTATTACACACACACACACACACACACACACACACACACACACACACACACACACACACACACAAATATATATATTATACTTTTTTTTTTTTTTTTTTTTTACGCTCAAAAAAGTGAGTACACATCTTTGTAAATATTTTATTCTATCTTTTCATGTGACAACACTGAAGAAATGACACTTTGCTACAATGTAAAGTAGTCAGTGTACAGCTTGTATAACTATCAATTTGCTGTCCCTTCAAAATAATGTACCACACAGCCATTAATGTCTAAACCGCTGGCAACAAAAGTGAGTACATCCCTAAGTGAAAATGTCAATATTTTGTGTGGCCACCATTATTATTTTCCAGAACTGCCTGAACTCTCTTGGGCATGGAATTCAGAACTTCACAGGTTGCCACTGGAGTCCTCTTCCACTCCTCAATGATGACATCACAGATCTGGTAGATGTTGGAGACCTTGCGCTCCTCCACCTTCCATTTGAGGATGCCCTGCAGGTGCTCAATAGGGTTTAGGTCTGGAGACATGCTTGGCCAGTCCATCACCTTTTACCCTCAGCTTCTTTAGCAAGGCAGTGGTTGTCTTGGAGGTGTGTTTGGGGTCATTATCATGTTGGAATACTGCCCTGCGGCTCAGTCTCCGAAGGGAGGCGATCATGCCCTGCTTCATTTTGTCACAGTACATATTGGCATTCATGGTTCCCTCAATGAACTGTAGCTCCCCAGTGCCTGCAGCCCCAGACCATGATACTCCCAACTCCATGCTTGACTGTAGGCAAAACACACTTGCCTTTCGTACCCCTCACCTGGTTGCTGCCACACACACTTGACACCATCTGAACCAAATAAGTTTATTTATTTTTTATTTATTTTTATCTTGGTCTCATCAGACTACAGGACATGGTTCCAGTAATCCATGTCCTTAGTCTGCTTGTCTTCAGCAAGCTGTTTGCGGGCTTTCTTGTGCATCATCTTTAGAAGAGGCTTCCTTCTGGGACAACAGCCATGCTGACCCCCACCCCTTTAGCCTCTGCAGCAATGCTGGCATCACCCATATACGTCTATTTCCCAAAGACAACCTCTGGATATGACGCTGAGCATATGCACTCAACTCCCTTGATCGACCATGGCGAGGCAAGTTCTGAGTGGAACCTCCGTTGTCAAACCGCTGTATGATCCTGTCCACCGTGCTGCAGCTGAGTTTCAGGGTCTTGGCAATCTTCTTATAGCCTGGGCCATCTTTATGTAGAGCAACCCTTTTTCAGATCCTCAGAGTTATTTGCCATGAGGTGCCATGTTGAACTTCCAGTGACCAGTATGAAAGAGTGAGAGCGATAACACCAAATTTTAACATGCCTGCGCCCCATTCACACCTGAGACCTTGTAACACTAACGAGTCCCACAACATTGGGGAGGGGAAAATGGCTAATTGGGCCCAATTTGGACATTTTCACTTAGGGATGTGCTTCCTTTTGTTGCCAGCAGTTTAGACATTAATGGCTGTGTGGTACATTATTTTGAGGGGACAGCACATTTACACTTATACAAGCTGTACACTCACTACTTTACATTATAGCAATGCGTAATTTCTTCAGTGTTTTTCACCTGAAAAGATAAAATTATTTACAAAAATGTGAGGGGTGTACTCACTTTTGTGATAGAGGTTTTTTATTTTTTTCCTCACCTACAGTGTATATATTTGAAAATTGATCAGTCCTTTTTTGAAGCCTCTGCGGTGTGCAGTACCGCATTTGGCTGGAGGTACGGGGGCACTGGTGACACTCGGAAACACTCCGTCTCCGAGCCTCTCTAAATGCATCCAAGCGGTTTCCGAGTGTCTCCGGCGCCCCCCCCCACCTCTGGCAACATTCGGTACTGCATACATTAGAAGTCACTGTGGAACAAATTATCTGAGTTTCCATTGACTTCTATGGGGAAACTCCCTTTTATATACGAGTGCTTTGGTTTACAAGCATTCTTCTGGAACGAATTATGCTTGTAATCCAAGGTACCACTGTACTCATTTGTGATCTCTTATGGCCAAGGGAACTGCTAAGTTGCAAATATCCCTATATTTGAGTTGACACAGAACCTTTTTTTGTTTTTTAGGATTAGATAATTTTTGGACTCCATTCTCTGATATGGGCTTTTATATTATTTTGCACTAATTCCTTTTAAACAGTCTGTGTTTGAGTCTCGCATTTAATTTGTTGGCATTTGGATAACTTGCCAATTGTCTGTGGAATGCAATCCTTCTGTGTATGCTATATTGCAGAGACCTTGTCTTATTTTTTGACTGAATATGTACAACCTATGCAGGTGCATGTGCTTGTCAGCACTGATGTTACTTTATGCCCATTTCAACACTAAAACTCTTGGATTAAAACTAAAAAAAAATTATCAAAAGGTTGGCACTGTGGCCTTGCAAGTCAGCTCTTGGGTTCAATTCCCAGCAGAGACCTGGTCTGCATGGTATGCTCTTCCTAAGGTTGTGTGTTACCTCCTGACTCTTTAGGTTTCCACTCAAAAGCAGTTACTTGGTATTGACATTTCCTGTCTGTTACTGTTACTTGCACATTTTTAGATTTGCCCAGATGTGTTGTAGTTTTAAAAACTGTTTTAATTTTTTCCTGTTACAGAAAATTTCCGATTGTTATGCACCGGAGAGAAGGGCTTTGGTTATAAAGGATCCACTTTCCACAGAATAATTCCTGATTTCATGTGCCAGGTATGTGTAAGTCTCTGGCAGCAGTGATCATCTAGAACAGGGGCCTCCAAACTTTCAAAACAAAGGGCCAGTTTACTGTGCATCAGACTTTGGAGGGGGGGGGGAGAGACCATCGCCAGTGGGAGTAGAAAATGCCCTGGCATCAGTGGAAGTAAACAATGTCCCATCTTTGGTGGTGAATTATTAATATCCCATCGTTGGTCGTGTCAGTGGGGAGGAATAGAGCCCTACTGTTGGTGTCAGTGGGAGGAATAGTGCCCCATCATTGTCAGTGGGAATAATGGCGCCTTATCGTTGGTGTCAGTAGGAGAAATGGTGCCCCATCGTTGGTGTCAGTGGAAGGAGTTGTGGCCCATCATTAGGGAGGAGTTAGTCATCATTAGTGTCAATGGGAGAAATGGTGCCCTATCATTGTTGTCATTGGGAGGAATGGTGCCATGTTGTTGGTGTCAGTGCAGAAATTACTGCCCCATTGTTGGTATCAGTGGGAGGAATAGTGCCCAAGGGCCGGACAAACAGCCACAGTTTGGAGACCACTGATCTAGGAGTATTGTCACCCACTTTTCTAACCTTTTTATCAAGTGTCCTGTACATATATGCCTACAACGTAATATAAATGCCAGGGTCTTCAGGAAAGTAGCACTTTTTACTTGATTTGACCACTTTCCCGTGTCCACGTAGATACAGAAATTTTGTTACCATCTCTTGTTGGCTGTGGGGCAATGTACATATGCATTTGAAGTTGAATTCTAGGCAAGAGCTATGATCTGAAGAGATAGATAGAGATATATATATATATATATATATCTCTATCTATCTCTATCTCTATCTCTATCTCTATCTATTTATCTGATAGCAGTCTGTCACATCCCCAACCCCAAATTATTGTAACTATAGAAACAAAAGTTGCTGAATTTTGTCCTTCTGTAGCCACCGCTTCTCCGCCAGTTTCTGGCTGAACAGTGAAGTGAGGAGGAACGCATTGACCACTGTAGGACATCCTTCTGGTTTCCACTTTGAGAAGAATGTTCAGTATTAGGCTGGCTATATACATGAATTGAAATTTCCCTGGTTCAGCAGGGACTAGCGAAATTTCAATCCATGTGTAACCACTGCGGTTGAACAGAAGTCGATCTACTGACTGACTTCTGCTCAACTGCCCTGTCAGATACTTTCCTCTTGATCAGCTTCTCAGGCAATAGGCTGCAGCACTGATCTGTGTGTTCTGAAAGTGGGGGAAGGATTTGCCCATCCACCTTGAATGTGTGAATAGGGGAGTTGGGTTAGTCTTTTTTATTTTTTTTTTTCTCGTTTAACCAGAGGGTCAAAAATTGTCCATGCATGAGTAACGTTATTGGCAGCACTGTACAAAACAATAGACAACTGGCTCAAGTGCTGCCCTCTCATAGTTCAAGGTTTTTCTGAAGGTTAATATCAATATTCAAATTCTTGTGCATGAGGCTTTTTAAAGTGGACCAGTCCTAATTACAAAACAAAACCTTTGCCTTGTATAGCAGACCTACTCTGTTGCCTTAACCTACTTATCCCATGCCTGTTAAGCACCCAATTCCCAGTGGATTCCATACACCCCCCCATCCTCTGGTGCCAAGTTAGCGCTTGTTCTTAGACTTGGGGGGGGGGGGGGGTAGTGGATGGTGTCATGGTTGCAAAGCTTTATGCCCATAGCAGAAATTATTGCTCCTGTCATGTTTGGCGGACAGTACCGCTAAACATAACCCATTAAACCAAATGGGGACACATCACAAACGCCCTCAAATGTGTGCAATGCAGGCAGTTGTGGAGCACTGGTATGCCGTTTACAGGGTTAAAACAAGTGGTGAAGAGCCATCAGATCACTTCCTAACCACCGTCAGACACTTTTGAAAAGCAGTCTGAACATGGATCACTTTTCAAGTGCAACAATTTAGCTAAACATCTAAACTTTGTCTTGGGGAACTGAAGGAGGCCTCCTATACACTGGAAGGGAGGAGACTTCTATTGTATATTGTTTTCCTTGTCATATTTACTGTATCTGTTTGACTATATAATCCCACAGATTTCTGGACTAAACCCTTTTGGGACTTTTTTTTTTTTCCTCTCGTAGGGTGGAGATTTTACGAATCACAATGGAACTGGGGGGAAATCCATTTATGGAAGTCGCTTCCCTGATGAAAACTTCTTACTAAAACATACAGGGCCAGGTAAGGCCAGCTTTTGCATGCACAGAGCAGAACGTATGACAGTCCTCAAATGATTTGCATGGATCTAAAATGAGGAGAAATCCGCTTATTCTTTGAATATTTTCTAGAATGAATACCTTCTGTTATAAGAAGGTTCCACTGCGTTACACACTACTTCATTGGTGGGCTTTTTGGTTTCTATTAGTCCCTGCTCATCATAACCTTCTGGGTTATACTTTTCTCTTTTGGTCCCTAGTTTAGAATAAATGGTTCTATAATATTGTGATATATACCAGCAGTTCTGGATGTATAAGTAGCTAATGTGGTGAAAAGGAATAGTTTTCAATGCCCAAACTATTATGCTGAAATGAGTATTAATGATTTTAGGGATGATGGGACGACTATTCTGTGGCGCTTTTTTTTTTTTTTTTTTTTTTTTTTTTTTTTTTTATTTCTTCTCTCCTCCTACATATCTCAATGCTTCTAGAAATTATAATATTTTTTTTTTTTTTTTTTTAAATGCTTGTTACATTTATCAGTTAAAGGGTTAGTTTACCTTTTTACAAAGGTAAGTAGTGTTTTTTGTTTTGTAGATAAAAACAAACCATCCAGCTCTGACTAAGGCCCCTTTCACATGTGCGGACCGTTCAGATCCGCCCGTCTTTTTTTTTTTTTTTTTTTTCAGGCGGATCTGAACGATCGCTTCATACATCTCTATGGAGCGTCGGATGTCAGCGGTGACACGTCTGCTGACATCCGGTCCGCTCTGCAAAATCCAGACGGATGGATGTCCTATTTTCCATCCATCTGGCGGATTGGATGAAAACGGACAGGTGGTCCGTAATCATCCGATTTCCCCATAGGGGAGAGCGGACTCTGATAGGTCCATCCCTGCACAGAGTGCAGAGACTGACTTGTCATCCGCCGGCTCAGCGGGGATCAAAGGAGCGATCCCTGCTGAGCAAGCGGAGTACTAAAAACAGACAGCCCTGTGTGAAAGGGGCCTAAAGATGAATAATGTTCTTTTCTACATTGTAGGCCATTTACATACCTCATTAAGCCTGAGTGAAAGACTCCCAGGACATTGCAAAGTGAGCCCTACTTGTCACTGCTCACCTCCACCATCACAGGAGCGAGCTCTCTCTCTCTGATTCGTACGCCCTCTTGCCATTTCTCTCCCCTGATGCAGTAGTTCTGAGCTCAGCATTTGAGAGCTCACTCCTGTGATGGTGGAGGTGAGCAGTAATGACAAGGCCTCGCTTAGCAACATCCTGGGAGTATTCCAGTCCGGCTTCATGAGGTATGTAAATGGACTACATCTATAGTAAGGACATTATTCAGCTTTAGTCAGAGCTTCTCAATTTGTTTTTATCTGCAGAGTCCCCTTTTCTGTATAGGCAGTTTTTTGGTAAAGGTGAACTTACCCTTTAAGGACTGAGATGTAGCTCAGGCCAAAAGCATCAAATTCCGTAACCTTGCCCATGTGCAGCTGTGTCTGCCATCCTGGCCATTTGAGAAGATCCACTTTTTTTGCTCCAGAATACTATTGTGCTGGATATATTTTATATACAATCCAAAGTTTTTATTCTCTGCCAGTTTACCACTTATTACTGCCTATTTTTGTTTTCTATATGTGTATTGCATGTTTTTATATACATAGGTTTGTGTTTTTTTTTATTTATTTTTATTTTTTTTATGCTCCCTTTTATTTGTTTGTTTTTTTATTTTTATTTTTTGCTTCACAGATGTTTTCTGTTGGATTAAATTTATTTTCCTTCTGCAGAACTGTTCTCTGTTAATTTAATGTATTTGATTTATTTAGGTGTCCTCTCAATGGCTAATGCAGGACCAAACACAAATGGTTCCCAGTTCTTTCTCTGCACGGCAAAAACTGAATGGTGAGTGTTTTTATTACAACTGCAGCGTCATGATATCACTGGTGTGGCAGTGATCAGGGACACTGACTGGTGACAGCATGTTATATATAAAATATTATTATTAATTATTATATACTACTATCAGAGTAGTTCAATGTCAGTCACCATAGTAACCTTGTACTACTACTACTTTTTTGTCACCTTGCTTGCTGGTAAAATGAAGATCATTGTGCCAGCAATGCTTTAAACTGTCATGGATGGGTCAAGTTCATGACAGCTGTGAATACTAGTGATCTGTGATTGGCTACAGCTAATCATTGTACAGGGTGCTCTGATTGGCCCACAGCTAACACATGGTACCGGAAAGGAAGCAAAGTGGTTATGAATCATATTGATTCATAACCGCTTTGTTGACATTGTGATTGCATAGCAATCACATGATCACTGGTCCCCCAACACCGGGAACCTTCTGCTGTGTCCATAGCACACAGTGGTAGCGGTGGGGTGGCGAGTAGCACCCCCCTGTGTCTGCACAGGCAAAATGAGGTATGGGTATGTATTGTGGGAGGTTGGCAAGTGGTTAAAGGGAAAAACTGAAATATCACATTGGCATAAATATTCAGACCCTTTTCAGCAACACTTGAGATTTTAGCTCGGGTGCCTCCCATTTCTCTTGATTGTTTCTGAGCTGCTTCTACACCTTCATTGATTGGAGTACTGGAAAGGCACACACCTCTCTATAAAAGGCCTCACAGCTGACGATGCATACTCTATCAGACCAAAAGCCATGAGGTCAAATGAACTGCCTGCAGAGCTCAGACAGAATTATTGCAAGGCACAGATCTGGGGAAGGCTACAAAATATCCGCTGCACTGAGGGTTCCCAAGAGCACAGTGGCCTCCATAATTCTCAAACGGAAGAAGTTTGGCACAACCAGGACCTTTCCAAGAGCTGGTCGCCTGGACATGCTGAACAATCGGGAGGGAAAGAGGCCTTAGTAATGGAGGTGACCAAGAACCCGATGGTCACTCTGACTGAACTCCAGAGATCCTGTGTGGATGGAGATGGGACCAGAAGGACAACCATCACTGCAGCCCTCCACCAATCTGGACTTTATGGCAGACACTGTGTGGTACAAGATTATCTGGTCTGATGAAATCAAGATTGAACTGTTTGTCCTCAATACTAAACATTATGTCTGGAGGAAACCAGACACCACTAATCACCTTCCCAATACCACTTCAACAGTGAAGCATGGTGGTGGCAGCATAATGTTGTGGGGGTGTTGTTCAGCAGCAAGGACTGGGAGACTGGTCAGGGTTCAGGGAAAACTAAATGGAGCAAAGTACATAGATATCCTCAATGAAATCCACAGTGCTCAGCACCTCAGACTAGGCCGAAGATTCACCTTCCAATATGACAACAATCTTAAGAACACATGGGTGGCTTAAGGACAACCAACGGTCCCCATACAACCTGACTGAGCTTGAGAGGATTTGCAAAGAAGAATGTCAGAAAATACTCCAGGTGTGTGCAAATCTGTGTCATACCCAAAAAGACTTGAGGCTGTAATTGCTTCAACAAAGTACTGAGTAAAGAATCTGAATACTTAAGTACATGTGATATTTCAGTTCCCCATTTTTTTTATTTATTTTTTATAAATTCACAAACCTTTCTAAAATTCTGTTTTCACTTTTGTCATTATGGGGCCCTGAGCGTTTATATATATTTTTTTTTTTCTTCTAGGCTGGATGGGAAGCATGTGGTATTTGGCTATGTGAAAGAGGGCTACGAAGTAGTGAAGAAAATGGAAGGATGTGGACAAAAGAGTGGTCGCCCTACAAAAAAGATTGTGATTGCAGATTGTGGAGAACTTTCTTGATCCTCTTCCTTTTTTTGTTTTTTGTTTTTTTTTCCTTAACGTGTCTTGCTGCTGTGAATTTCCTGTCCACATCTGAGCAAGCAGATGTAATGTTACTCATCAGGGACCGATAAATGTGATTTCTGCCCTCAGCCATAAATAAACCCATTTAAAGCTAAAGGGGGGAGAAAGACTAACCTTGGTACTACGTTGTTTACCTCTTCCATAAAATGACTTTGCTCATTTGTTTGGAAACCTAAAATGATGGCAGCCAACACTGATCAAGACTACTGGGATATCTGATATTTTTACACTGGATAAGAGTGGGTGTGCTTGCATTTTGATTTGATGGCTTTTTCCCAAAATGTTTGAGTTAAGTTGAATTGCATAGAAATGTTCCTTTTAATGTGTAAGACAAAAAGTAGTAACTTTCCCTTACTGGATGATGAACACCAAAACTGTTATACTGTGTTTAATGCCTGTGATCAGCTGTAATGAGTAGAACATTATAAAAGTGTTTTTGAATGCGTAACATGAATGGGTGTATATTGGGGTACTGGGCCAGGCACTAAATCTGTCCTGTATTATAACTTAAAGGAGTTTTGAATGTAACTCAGAATCCCTGCTGGAAAACCCTTCTTGTGTAGATGCCGGGAGGGGTCACCACTAAAGTTTTCTTTGATAATTTGTCAGAAATGCTGGAAAACCAGCAGCCGACGGACTGCCGATCAGCACTCTCAGCCAATGGCAGAGAGCTGATCAGAGTGTATTGGGGGGGGAGGCGCATTTCCCCCCCCCCCCCCAGTGGTGTCCCCCTGTCATTACACAATAGGTCAACGGGGGAGATCGCTATACTAACTTTGCATAGTTAGTATAGCAGCTCCGACAGGAGCTGACAGTTTTATACTTATTTATTTTTTTAACACGCTGGGTTGAACTAAAAAAAAAAATAAGTGTGTACCTGGCTTTAGAGCTCAGCTAGGACTGACCAGTAACCCAATCTTACCTAATCAGATATAAGGGCAGCCATGCACAAGCCAATTAAAAACAAGCAATGGAACCCTTTTTACCATGACTTGCAATTTTGAGTATTAGGCCATGAATATTTTTTGTGCCTCAAGGCACCATATAGTCTGAAGCAACTGTTCAAATTAGACAACAGACCTACATGTTACATTCAAGCTGGATTTACATGTGTACACACAGCAGGCATAGTAATGCACACATGTAGGTGCTAATGGGTCCATAGAGTTTCACTTTTTCACACTAAACTGCAGTGCAAAGATGTATACCAGCCACTTAGGAAACATGGGGTTTCTACTTTGCATGCATTTTCATGCACCAAAATGCTAGTTTTGCTGGATAAAAATGGACAATTGTAAATGAGCTCTTGGTGCTATGAAGTAAGAGTAATTGTTTATCCTCAAAGTGGATGGAAAAACACCTTTTTTGAAGTAAAACGTGGGAACTGCCCATTGCTGGCATAGGTGTGGTCTCCTGGGCTGTTCTCCCCATCCTGTCTTTACTGTGCAGCGAGTAAGTGCCATGGAAGAAGAATTCAGACTTTGAAGTCTGCCCTCCATACCTCAGCAGGTATTGGCACCAGGATAAGGAAAGCTGCTGCAGAAACTACACCTTTAAAAATATGCCAGCGATAGCAGTTCTCACACTTCGGTTTTATTGGTTCTCTAGAAAGGTAAAATGCAATATACAAATGTGTTACTTTTGCAGAACAAGCCATGTGTATAGTTTCTATTTAATTTTTCTTAAATGCCCTATTGAATTGTGTGGTGTTTTTTGTTTTTTTTGTTTTTTTAAGGGAGCCTCCACCAAACTCTTATCCTTTGCTGTTCACATGAACAAATTTACAAAGTGCTCACAACCCACTTGTAGGATTCAGTTCACTCACAATAATAATTCACAAAACAGAAATATCCTAGTAACAGAGTTTAGCATTACATTTATTTTTGATTATAGAATGTCATCAAAGCGGAGGCCCACAAAAAAATTTAAAGTCAGCAGCTACAAATACTGCAGCTGCTGACTTTTGCCATTATTGGAACCTGGCAGCGAAGCCTTTCAGCTTCACGCCGGATCCCTACTGTGCATATGCGCTGCACTTTCTACTTGGCCTGGTGGTGGAGGAAGGAGGAGGGGGGCCAAGTTTTGCCATAGTGCCGTCTCTGGAAGTGGGGAAGGGGATCTGTCAAAAACAGGTCCCCCCCCCCCTCCCCTGAAAGGTGCCAAATGTGGCACTGGATGGGGGGAGGAGACGAATAAGCGGAAGTTCCACTTTTGGGTGTAAATCTGACTTAAGACTTGATGATGATTTAAATTGATAAATATTCTAAATACTTGAAAATCAAATGGCCTTATGAGCTACTAATCTGAGAATTTGATGAGAAAATTATTTAAGTATGCAAATTTTTCTACATCATAAACTGTTTGCACTAGCTAGGGGAAGCATGATCTCCACAACACTTGTACTAATGTTTTGTAATGCAAAGGATTCTTTTATAATTGGTACTTCTGTTTTAAAATGTTTACAACACTTGCACATTAAAACATGTTTTATTACAAAGTTGCAACGTTTGATCTTTTAAGTTTGTGATTTTTGTCAATTTTTTTTTAAGGTCTTGACAGATCTGCGCTGTTATGTAAAATTAACTACTTTTAAGACCAGTTCTTTTTCTGACATTTTGTTTACAAGTAATCTGTCATCTTTCGCTGGATAATTACTTGGAACCCCAAAACATTATTATTATTGTATATTATGAATTCTTGCCCATTTTTCCGAGAATATGAATAACCCAAACCTTTCACTCATGGTTGGTGTTTGGCTGAAGCCATTTATTATCAATCAACCCATGTTTACTCTTTTTGAATCCTAATGGCAACAGAAACAAATGACCCTGATCAAAAGTTTACATACTCCAGTTCTTAATACCGTGTATTGCCCCCCTTTAACATCAATGACCACTTGAAGTCTTTTGTGGATGAGGCTCTTTATCTTCTCAGATGGTAAAGCCTCCAGTTCCTGTAAATTCTTGGGCTGTCTTGCATGAACTGCACGTTTTGAGATCTCCCCAGAGTGGCTCAATGATATTGAGGTCAGGAGACTGAGGTGGCCACTTCAGAACCTTCATCGTCCAAGAACATTCCATGTGCAGCTTCCTGACTGAATGCAAATGTTCCTCCCAGTTTTTTTTGATAACGTACTGCATTCATCTTGCCCAAATTTCTGGTGCCTTTTGTAGCTCACACATCCTCCCCCCCCCCCCAAAAAAAACATCAGCGATCCACCTCTGTACCTTTTTCCTCATGGGCCTTGTTGACTCCTCTTATGGTTGTGGCCAAAAAGCTAAATTTTTGGTCTCATCACTCCAAAAGACTTTGTGCCAGATGGTTTGAGGCTTGTCTCTGTGCTGTTTTGGCTATTGTAAGTGGGATACTTTGGCATTTGCTTAGTAATGGCTTTCTTCTGGCGACTCGACCATGCAGCCCATCTTTCTTCAAGTGCCTCCTTATTGTGCATCTTGAAACTGCCACACCACATGTTTTCAGAGAGTCCTGTATTTCACAGTTATTTGTGGGTTTTTCTTTGCATCCCAAACTATTTTCCTGGCAGTGGTTTGGTTTCAACAGAACCCCTCATTTTCCACTTCTTGATTAGAGTTTCAACACTGCTGATTTGGAATTCTCGATTCTTTGGATATCCTATATTTATTTTTTTTCCAAGCCATTCAAACTTTTGTCAACTTGTGTGCATGTTATTGGGCCAAAATCACCAGGGTATGTAAACCTTTGATCAGGGTCATTTGGGTCGTTTCTGTTGCCATTATGATTTAAAGAGTAAACCCAGTCGATAATGGCTTCACCCAAACACTAACCATGAGCGAAAGATGTTTATGTTACACTGTATTTGTGTAGCGGTCTTTCAAATGCAATTTTGTTTTTTTGAGGAAAAAATATACACTTTCTTTAATGAATTAAAACAAAACAGTAAAGTTAGCCCAATTTTTTTATTTATTTTTTGTATAATGTAAAAGATGATGTTGCACCAAGTAAATAGATACCCAACATGTCATGTTTTAAAATTGTGCACGCTTGTGGAATGGCAACAAACTACAGTACAAAAAAGGAAAATAGTGCAGCGCTAGATACTAAACAATATAAAATGTGACTAATATACAATATAAATAGTGAAAAAATGTTGAATGAAACAATCAAAAGTCCATCCAAAAACAAGTTTGTATAAATGAAAAATCGATCCAATAAAGATGATCAATCAAAGTGCATTCCTGAAAGTGCTTGAAACTTATCTGTGCAGCATACCACCATCACCACATGTGTGTAAAGAGGGGAGGCTTACCAAAAAGCCAGTGACCGCCCTTATTCAGGGGAGTCGGACTAGGCTTAGAAGAACAGCCTTGGTGCTGTTTTAACGATCATCAGCGTCCCAAAAGGTGTCTCCAAGCAGCTGGATCTTCTCCTGTGGGGCAGCTCTTTCCTACGTCCCTCGTTAGCAATAAACGTGAAATGACATCCAAATGAGAGACAAAAAAGCCTCCAATAGTGTAGAAGTTCGGGGAAATTTATTGATTAAAAAATCCACAAATACAAAAGTGGAAAACCTTGCAAGGTAAAAATTTAGAGGGCTCCGTTGGTCTATAGGTAAACAAACCATGTGCGCATGCGCAGTACGAACGTGTGTGTCAACCCTACGCCGTTTCGTCACAATTGACGTCTTCAGGGGTACGCCCACTCGCTTGCGCATTCGCTTTACATAGCGGTCGTGTCGACAGACGCACCGCCATTGGACAATACCATAAAGTCCAGGAGCCAATAGAAACAGAGTTCCCGCCCGCGGGAGCGAGACAGCCAACCCAGATGTATGCCCCAGTGTCACCACTCACAGAGCCGCCGCAGCGCCAATCAGCGCCACCATACAAAGCCGCTCCGCAGCAACACAATAACAATCCTGTACTTAGGATATGTCTTCAGATATATATGCTATTTGAAAGTATATACAAACAATTCTAAGAATTAATGCAAGGAAAATATTTTTTTGAAAAAATACATTCCAAATGTTAAAATTAAAGTATCATTGCTGACAATACAAGATAATTATTTAATATAGCAGCATCTAGCAAACCCTAGAGAGAGAAATGAGGAAAAGAGCCATCTTGTGGCCAATAAGTAATATTACCCATATTGTAAAAAGACTAGGGGAAAATTAAATGTCACCATAGTCAAAACAGACATGATAAAATCATCAGTTCCGGGGTAGTTCATGAACGTCCCAAAAGTAACGTTCCATCAGGGGGTGGCAGAAGAGGTTCTATACCTCGTTCGTCACACCCTTCTCCACCTCCATGGCGCCACACTGAAGGACGTCAGATTTACCAAGGTCACACAGAAAGATCTGATCTTTCAAATGGTAATTACAATTAATTTACCCACACTAGGAACAGATTTTCTCCCTTGGACAATGATGTCGGAGGCAGTCGTTCTGGACCTGGTGAGGGTCAAGCACATGTTCAATCCACCTATGGACAACAAGGGGAAAACCGCTTTGGACGGGATTTTCAGTTGGCCAACAGGGGAAGGAACAAAAGAAATGGCGACGCAAGAGAGGGAGCAGAGGGGGGAGGAAACTTCACCCCAAAAAGGAGGACCTAGATACTAGTGGTATTATAAACCTCAGCACAAAGGAACTCTCTAGAGAGGAACTTCTCACATTAAATAAGTTTGCCCCACCACGGAATCTCAATAAATTTCAGACTTTTATTGATGTGCAGAAGTATACACGCAAACTTATTATTAAAAGATACATTCTATCTAACCCAATTAGACAAATCAATAGGGAAGAATCTGTGATTGTACATTCAGGCATGAATAATGCTTCACTTTTTAACCCCCCTGGGAATTCAGCACCTAATGTGGGTATGTTTCGTGACCTCGTTATAAAAGATCTCACAAACTTGAGAACCAAACTGGTGCAGCCATCACAGGATATCAAAGTGGGGATGGAAACGTTATGCAATAGAAAGGACATAGTGGTGCGACTCGCTGATAAGGGTGGAGCTATAGTTATTCTTGACAAGGATTCTTACTCAGATGAAATGTCGAATACTTTCAGACTCCAATACTTATTCCCCTTTAGCTGGTGACCCCACGGTTTCATATAAACGAGAGTTAAAACTCTTCATAAGGGCCACAATATGGGCATATTAAACGAAAAGGAGAAGGAACATTTCGTTCCTCTTGCACCTAGATTACCTGTTATGTACATATTACCTAAGGTTCATAAAACTTTAATCCACCTGGGAGACCCATCATCAGTGGTATAGATTCTATAACCTCGCGTATAGGCAAGTATATAGATCATTACTTGCAACCACTGGTGGTGGGTACCCCTTCGTACCTTAGGGACACAAAACATGTTCTCATTCTACTAAATGAGATTGAGTGGAAATCGACATACATGTTAATAACAGCAGATGTTGCATCGCTCTATACGGCCATATCCCATAAATTGGATCATGAAGCCCATGAAACATTTCCTGTATCGAGACTCGGGTATCTCCACCACAGTCAAATTTTGTGATGGAGCTACTCGACTTCTCGATGGGACACAACCACTTTTGGCATGATGGCTTGCATTATCTACAGATAAAGGGAGTAGCCATGGGGGCAAAATTTGCCCCCAGTATGGCTAACCTCTTCATGGCCAAGTGGGAGGAGGAAGTTGTTCTGTCTGATAGATCTCCACAACTAGTTATGTGGAAACGCTTTATTGATGATGTTCTATGTATATGGGATGGCGATGCTGAATCAGTAGTTACCTTCCTGTCTTCCCTTAATAGGAAAGACCAGGGTATTACACTCAGCCATGAAATTAGTTCCACCCAAATACATTTTTTAGATTTGAACATCACAATTATAGACGGTAGGATTGTCACCTCCACCTTCTTTAAATCCACCGACAGAAATGGGTATATTCCCCTTGATTCATGTCACCATAATTCTTGGTTGTCGGCGGTCCCAAAGGGACAATTTTTGCGTTTAAAGAGAAATTGCTCTAATATTGAAGAGTACCATAGAGAGGCTCTGGTTTTGAAGTCTAGGTTTATAAGTAAGGGTTACAACAATGAAACACTAGACTCTCTGATTGCTGAGGTGGGGTCGAGAGATCGACAAGATCTTTTAAAAGATAAGCCTCCACAGGTTGATAACCGTGAGGATTTTGACTTGGCCCTCCTCACGACTTATTCCAGCCAGCATTGGGCCATAAAACGTATTATAAAAAGACATTGGCCGGTAATAAAAAATTACCGCATCTTAGGCCCTCTTATCTAATAACCCACGAGTGTTATTTAGAGGCTCCTCCAATCTTAGACATACCATTGCTCCTAATGTGCCTAACCCCCCAACTCGTCCAACCTTTTTTGGGGACTTAAAAGGTTTTTTTCCTTGTAGGAGATGTAAATTCTGTAGGGTTAACACCTTAAGGGAGAGGAGACTTACGGAATTTACATTGACAGGGACTGGTGTCACTTACCCAATTAAATCCTTTATAACCTGCACCACAAAATGTGTGGTGTATCTTTTGAGATCTCCTTGTGGTTTAGAATATGTGGGACGAACAATTCGGATGTTACACATCCGATTGGGAGAGCACATAGCAAACATACGACGGGGTTTTGACAAACATAATGTTTCCAAACATTATGACCTTGTGCACAACCGAGATCCAAAAGGTACCACTTTCATTGCTCTTGAGAAATACATCCCCCACTGGAGGGGCAGCAATGGCAAGAGGGTGATCTCTCGGTCCGAAATCAATTGGATCTACAGGTTGGGCACACATATACCTAATGGCTTGAACGTGGAGTGGGACATCAACTGTTTTATAAATAACTGTTGATGTCCCCTCCAGGCTCTCTTCACCATTTTTTTTTTCCATATAGGCTAACATTTGAGTCGTTCAGCCCCCTTCTTCTTTCTTCTTTTTTATATACATGTATTTGAATCACATATTTTATATATTATTTATAAGAGCGGTTAAAAATATTGGAGATTGTTCTTCAATAATTAATATAGGGGAGTTTATACCATTTAATAATAATTTTAATTTCATTTTATTTTTATTTTTTATATATATTTTTTTCATAAATAATTTATGGAGTAGATATTTTATATTTAAAAGATATGAGGTACTTTACTGATGGAACGTTACTTTTGGGACGTTCATGAACTGCCCCGGAAATGACGATTTCATCATGTCTGTTTTGACTATGGTGACATTTAATTTTCCCCTAGTCTTTTTACAATATGGGTAATATTACTTATTGGCCACAAGATGGCTCTTTTCCTCATTTCTCTCTCTAGGGTTTGCTAGATGCTGCTATATTAAATAATTATCTTGTATTGTCAGCAATGATCCTTTAATTTTAACATTTGGAATGTATTTTTCCCAAAAAAAATTTTCCTTGCATTAATTCAGAATTGTTTGTATATACTTTCAAACAGGTTATGTCTTCAGATATATATGCTAAGTACAGGATTGTTATTGTGTTGCTGCTGAGCGGCTTTGTATGGTGGCGCTGATTGGCGCTGCGGCCGCTCTGTGAGTGGTGACACTGGGGCATACATCTGGGTTGGCTGTCTCGCTCCCGCGGGCGGCAACTCTGTTTCTATTGGCTCCTGGTCTTTATGGTATTGTCCAATGGCGGTGCGTCTCTGTCGACGCGACCGCTATTTAAAGCGCATGCGCAAGCGAGTGGGCGTACCCCTGAAGACGTCAATTGTGACGAAACGGCGTAGGGTTGACACGCACGTTCGTACTGCGCATGCGCACATGGTTTGTTTACCTATAGACCAACGGAGCCCTCTAAATTTTTACCTTGCAAGGTTTTCCACTTTTGTATTTGTGGATTTTTTAATCAATAAATTTCCCCGAACTTCTACACTATTGGAGTCTTTTTTGTCTTTCATTTGGATGTCATTTCACGTTTATTGCTAACGAGGGACGTAGGAAAGAGCTGCCCCACAGGAGAAGATCCAGCTGCTTGGAGACACCTTTTGGGACGCTGATGATCGTTAAAACAGCACCAAGGCTGTTCTTCTAAGCCTAGTCCGACTCCCCTGAATAAGGGCGGTCACTGGCTTTTTGGTAAGCCTCCCCTCTTTACACACATGTGGTGATGGTGGTATGCTGCACGGATAAGTTGCACGGATACGTTTCAAGCACTTTCAGGAATGCACTTTGATTGATCATCTTTATTGGATCGATTTTTCATTTATACGAACTTGTTTTTGATGGACTTTTGATTGTTTCATTCAACTTTCTTTCACTATTTATATTGTATATTAGTCACATTTTATATTGTTTAGTATCTAGCGCTGCACTATTTTCCTTTTTTGTATTATTTTGTGCCCTATACCGGGGTTATTTGGTGTTCAGCTGCAGGATTATCTTCACGATACACACATCTATATATTTTCTCATTATTTATTTTTCATTGGTTTTTCACCTAGCGCAATTCTTTTTTGTTTAATTTAACAAACTACAGTACTTAAAAATCTCCATAGGCAACACTTTAAATTTTTTTTACAGCTTGCGTGTTTAGAGTTAGAGGAGGTCTTTCATTAGAATTATTACTCTCACTCTAACGATCATGGCGATACCTTACATGAGTGGTGCTTCCCCTTTTTTTTATTTATTTATTTTTTATTCCTATTCCAAGGAATGTAAACATCCCTTGTAATAGAAATAAGCATGACAGGTCCTCTTTATTGGGAGATTTGGGGTCAAAGAGACCCTAGATCTCTCATTTACCTTTTTCAAATAAACACAGTTTTTCCTGTGGACCGCAAGTGACATCGGAGGTCGCTCTGGGTCCTCCATAGAGCCGAGTGAGGGCTATCTTGTCCTCACTCAGCTTCCTACTTAGCCATTGGCTGCATCGGATCGGTTCCAGGCTTACCGACGGCTCCGGTAAGCTTGGAAACGCCCAGGAAGTGGCGGGGCACCTTTCCCGCTGCCTATAAAAGTGGCAAATCCTCCCATGGGGCCACTTTTATTTAAAGGCTGGCTGCCTAAGGGGGGGAAAAACATCCAGTTATGGCAGCTAGATGCTGCCATAACCCTGGTATTTAACGTCTAAAATCATACATGCAATACATTCCCAGATAGGTGGCCGGCAAGTGGTTCAAGGAGTTGTAAAGGCAGAAGGTTTTTGATCTCCCTGCTAATTGGCTAAGACACAGCAGTGGCGTCATTGGGGCTGTCAAAGTCAGTTAGCCAATCTGGAGAGAGGAGGCAGGGCCGAACGGAAACTCGATGTCTGAATGGACACACGGAGCTGCAGCTCGGCCCGGGTGCCCCTAAAACAAGCTGCTTACGGCACTGCGTCGCTTCAACTGACAATTGCGCAGTGCAATGTTGTACCCAAAGAAAACTTATAGCGTCCACAAATCGATGTGTACACGCCCGACGTACAATGACGTTGATTCGCGCAGGGGAGCCAACATAGATACTGGTGGGCTAGCTGTCGTACATACTGGCGTAGACCCCTTACATGTTTCATACTAATAATAGTCCTTTAGAGGCTTTATGTCAAATGGGTAGTAGTAGTTCTACAATATAAATATATCCTATTAGTACCATTAAAAATACATATAGAGCAAAGAAAAGCCCTCAATGGCATAATCGGCAGCAGTTCTCCTACTCTGATGGACATGAGGCTCTTGGCAGAAATGGAGCATGCAGGAACATCAAATACCCTTTTAAAGGAAGCCACAAACTCAGAACAATGGGTTTTTGCATCTCCCATAGAGGGTTTGCCCAGGCCAAGGCTCTATTAGAAAGCAAAGAACTAATGAAGCCTACTTTTCTTCTGTCCATGGGGAACACCTGGGGCAGCATCTCCAAGTATATCCCAACCTGGTTGAGAAACCTTCTGCATGAACTTGACTGCCCCCGAAGCGCTGGGGAAGCGTAACGAAACCAGAAAAAACACTTACAGAGGTAATATTTGAAGCAGGTGCCTGCACAGAGACTGGAGCAGCAGCAGGGCAGGCCTGCTACACTGGTTGTATCAGAACAGTGGAAAGAAGAAAGAAATGGCTGCACATCCAGAATTCTGATTGCCTTTTATTGTTCACAAGGATAACGCCAAATACACCAACATATGGTCACGTAGACGTGTTTCACACATACATCTTGTGTGTAATCATTACAATGACTGAAGTAACTGATAGAACTTAAATAGACCACCCCAGTAACTACAGGTGTCCTGGGGGCGGTGCTGATCAGTGATACAACACAGCCTGATCAATCACCAAGCTTCAGCCCCTAGGAGCCTCAGATTGGAGACATGAATAAAAGATCAAATTGAAGATCCATGTTCCCACGTGCACCGAGAAATCTCCCATACACACAAGATGGACCGACAATTGCATAGAAACACAGTGGTTCACATACATAATACCAATAAAAACACTGAAAAAAGGAAAAAACAACATTAAAAATAAACATGCATACAGGGACATAGAAAAAATTGACACTGTAATGGAAAATAAACCAATCATCCCATATATATATATATATATATTCATGCGTGTGCAGGCGCACATATACATATGCACCCACACATACACGCAAGGGACATTTTATATATATATATATATATAATCATTTGTTCCTCAATATACAGAGTCCGACACAATGAATGCATGTGTATAAAAACATACAATCCTATATCGTAAGAAACAAATTCCACTGCGGGGTCTGTAGAGACACACACACTAAAGTGCAAACAAAAAAGTCATATTGCACCAGAATGCTAGATCTATATATGTATACTATATAAATAATAAAATAAAGTACCCAATCCAGTGTATCTATATAAAGATCCCGCAGTTGGAATAAATAGGGACTACTCACAGATGGTCCTAAGGCACAAGAATATAAAGAATATAAAGTATATAATGTACCATCTCAAAAGTAAAACCAAACTTGATCGGGGCATAGGACACAGTGCGCTGTTATTAATTACAACTCAGTGTGCCGAAACCCAGAAATAGCCAATGTACCGGAACAGCCATACTGGAAGGATCCAGGTGAGCAGTACGAATCAGGAGCATCTGTAATTATATGTCAAACTGATCCATGCGGTGGTTCTGCTTATCCAATCTGGAAAAAATATTATTACTAGGTGGATTGCCAGCATCTTCTGAATTCATGGCCTTCGCCTAATGTCAGGAACCATGAATCAGACTGAGACAGATAATGTTGTAAAAATCACACCTTTTATTATAATGGTAAAAATGGTACAGAGCAGTAAACGTAGCCAAAACATAGCCAGGGATTGGAAGCCAAAGCAGATAGTCAAACAAGCCATTAAATCAGGAAACCAGAGATCAGCATAGTCGTAGGCAGCAGAGCAGGAAAAGGAACCAGAAGGGACGTCAGTCAGGCAAAGTCTTCAACAGAAACACAGCAGAGAATCTCCAGATATGTTTGACCAAGGCAAATGCAGGAACGGAATGAACAAGGTAGTTTAAATAGCCAGAAGGGGCTGGATGTAGGCAGGACTGATGAGCAGGTAATAACCAGGTGAGTCACTGGAGGATCAATGATTACTGACAATTATCCGACAGCCTGAGCACGGAGAAGGGAGCTGCTAATTGATGACAGTTTCCCATTGTAATGAAGCCAACAGGGATTCCGGGTGGTGTCATTGACCAAATATAACTAAATACCTATTTTCTTTAAAGACTAAATTAAACTATACATGAACTTAAAAGGTAAGAAGTGATACTACAAAACCTTATAGACACAAGAATAGGTGGAGAGATGGATCATAGTGTGTTGACATCACATTTAGTGATACTGCTTAAACTAGGCCCACAATCTGATTAGCTGTCATTTTGTAGACTGAGTGTCTTTCCCTCTGAATCAATGATAGGACCTAAGCTGCTAAATCACTTAGATTGTAAAAAATTGCACTAGAACATGATTCCTCAACTCAATCATTTTACAGTATAGTGTATCTAAACCCAAAAAAAATATTTAGTATTTGCTCTCTCTTGGTCTCTTAAATATACTATTGAAGACATTTATCTTTTAGATACAGTAAGTTCCATAAAATATCTGTTAATCTTGTCAGAAATATTGTGAGTCAATACCTTCCTGAGGTCTCTGCCCGTGCTGGCTGTTATCAATAGGGATGGGCGAACGGTTCGGCCCGAGCATAAGTTTGGGCCGAACTTTTGCTGTTCGGACGTTCAGTGAACAGCCAAACAAATTGGTCATTTTGGCTGTTTGTTTGGCCCCCCGAACCGAACACAATGCATTGCAGTGCTGAACAATGCATTGCAAGCCCTGATTGTCTGAAGCAGTGAAAGCTTCAGCCAATCAGGGCACAGAGCACTGTCAGAGTCATGATTGGACACTGTCATCATGACTTTATCCAATCATGGCTCATTCCCGCCCCACAGTATAAAAGTATTCTTTCAATGGCAGACAGCCATTTTCAGTGTGATTTCGGCATGGAGAGAGATAGAACAGGGCTCTGTTCAGTGCTATTAGGTAGGGTGCTATACTGTGCTATTTTGTTTCAATTGTCAGTGTAGAATATTAGTTTAGTGTGAGTGTAGTGAGGAGAACCATCATTCAGCTTTGCATAGTGTGCAGCTAGAGTAGGGACAGCTCAGATAGTTTCACTGTAGTGTAGTGAGACTGTGTCATTCATACATATGTAGCGCTACCCCCGGCAATTTGCTCTACCCGCTCTGGCACAGTTAGTAAAGGGGTATGTATCTATGCACATAAAAATATCACTTATACTCTAAGTGTAATGGGTATGAACTCACAAGCAGACTGCTGAGATAAGAATAACTGGCTTTACTTTGGCAGTAAGAAAAAGAAATAGTAACATGCATCAAACATTTGACTTACAATACTTTAGCAGGTCCCTGCAATATGCACTTTAACATGTACACATGTATGTAACAAACTAGCAATGGGGAACGGAGCGCCAAGTGTGGCGACCGTCTGCTATGCACCCCTGAGGTGCAATAAATCTATCTGCGCCTACCTAATGGACCAGGCCTGATCCCTAGCAATAGAGCTCAGTCCTTGTACAAGTACAGTGTTCTTCACCGGCAATAAATCTGTAGAGGTGGTGCACATGTAGCTTTAAATGGTGTATTTGTAATCCACAGAAAGTAACATTTGCTGCTCTGAGGTAAATTGTGCCTTGGCAGTTCAATAGGCATAAACGTGTGTATAGCAATGCAGGATGAGCCTTTCAGCTCTCTCACCAATCCTGGGGTACCGTCCTCAACTCCGGTCCCTCCAATGGCGGCGTCGGTCTCCTCCGTCACAGCCCCTGCGTTCCGGTCCTCAGCTCCGACCGACCGACTGTAGGGAAGAGTCTCCGCTCCGCTGCTGCTGACTCTGAGGGATGAGAGTCTCTCTCCACCTGCTGCAAGGCCCAGGCTTCAGGCCTTCAGCAGTCCCGGTCCGCACAGGTGTCTCCTCAGGAACCAGTCTCCGCGTCACCAGCTCAGTTAGGAGGGGGAGACCAGTCACAAGAGCAGGCATCAGAAGAGGAAGTGTCAGAAGAGGAAGAGGCGGTCTCTCCTCCTCCTTTTTATCATCTCCCCCAGCAGCCTCTCGGGCGGAAACAAGCAGCCCGGGAGCCTGGGGAATTATGGGGAATGTAGTCTTTTCCAGTAAAAGGGGTACGACCCCGCTACACACTCCCCCCACTTTGAATCTTTGGTCCCCAAAGACATCGTTCAAACTACAAGCATCCTTGGAAACAACACGTTCACATAATTTAGACAGGGGAGCCTCCCACCAATCAACACAAGATGGGGAGCTGTCCTGCCTACAAGTCACTTCAGTGTGGGCGACCCGTTTAACTGTGCCAGAGAGCGAACTGGGGTTGCCCTCCACCAAATGAACAGTGGATGGGTCAGGGCTTTCAGCACTTCTCCTTGCTGTGGTAACAGAGTCCTCTGAACTTTCTCCCATTTGAGGGTAAGTTAGCCTCTTGGGAGGCTTCACAACTCTGCGAGCTCTCTGTTCTCTTGGGACTTCTTCAGGAACACATTCTGGCAACATCTCTGGTTCTGGAACATCTACTTCTTCTTCTTCTGAGTAGAGACCAGGGATATCTTCCCAGCACTCAGGCACAACACTGAATGGCACAAACTCTGTGGCTTCTGGGTTCAATGTGTTATCTTCCACATCTTCAGTAGGTGGAAGATCAATGGCGGAATTTCCTGGAGTTGAGGAAGGCCATAGCCATTCAAGTTCTCCTCTTTCTTCTTCTGCTGATTGGGGGTCTTGTCCATCCCTAACTTGGGATGTTTGAGACCTAGTGTTAGGCCTGGGGGTATCCAGAATGGAAACAGATTCAGGTATGTCTCTTGCTGGAGGTATTCTGACTGCTTCAGTGAGTGGGAGCAAGTGATTCCTATGCCAGGTCTTCAAAGGCCCCACTCTTCCTTCTGGCTTTAACTTGTAGACAGGCAACCCTGGAAGCTTTCTACAGATGATATATGGCTCTGATCTCCATCTATCAGCAATCTTATGTTTTCCAGGGATCCCTAGGTTGCGTAACAGTACACGGTCCCCAGGCTGTAGGTCCTGTACTCTAACTTTCAGGTCAAAGTTCCTCTTGTTTCGGGCCCCCCTCTGGTCAGAGGTCGCCCGAGCTTTCTCATAAGCTATCTTCAGACTGTGCCTCAGTCTGTCCACATATCCTTTGTGGGAGGCAGCAGAGGCATGGTCTAAGGAAATGCCAAAGGCCAAATCCACTGGCAATCTTGCTTCTCTCCCAAACATAAGCCGGTAGGGGGAGAAACCTGTCACATCACTTGTGGTGCAGTTGTATGCATGCACTAGAGCTGAAATGTGTTGGCTCCAATGTTGCTTCTTCTCTGTTTCCAGAGTTCCCAACATGTTCAATAGGGTCCTGTTGAACCTTTCAGGCTGGGCATCACCTTGAGGGTGATATGGTGTGGTTCTAGTCTTCTCTACTCCCAGAGAATCTAGTAGCTTCCTGATCAGGCGACTCTCAAAGTCCCTTCCTTGGTCTGAATGGATTCTTTGTGGTAGTCCATAATGAACAAAGTACTTCTCCAAAAGTACCTTAGCTACTGTAGAGGCCTTCTGGTCCTTGGTTGGGAAAGCCTGAGCATAACGAGTGAAATGGTCGGTTACCACCAGAACATTTCCCAATCCACTCAAATCGGGTTCGAGGCAGAGAAAATCAATGCATACCAGATCCATTGGGCCTTGACTCTGTAGATGGCCCATTGGGGCAGCTTGATGGGGTAAAGTCTTTCTCTGAATGCATCTTGCACAGGAATGGCAATACTCCTCCACTTCGGCCCTCATGCAGGGCCAATAAAACCGGTCTCTGACAAGTTGGAAGGTTCTCTCTGCTCCCAAGTGACCATGCTGGTCATGTAAGGCAATCAGCACAGTCTCTCGATGCTTTTCTGGGAGAAACAACTGCCACTTATCTTCTGGGCCATCAGAGGGGCCCCTTCGGTAGACTACCCCCTGATGCACCTGTAACTTGTCCAACTCTCTCCTCAGTAGGCGAGCTTCTTTAGAAGGGTGAAGGCGAAGTCCCTCTGGACTCTGGTCTTCCAGGGCTTCCAGGACCAATTTCCCCATGGGGTCTTCCAATTGGTCGCACCTTAACTCCTTCTTGGACAGCTTCGGTAGGCACTCTTCTTCTAATTGAGTTACTCCACAGTAACACCTTGGGACTCCCACTGTGGTAACTCCTATCTCTTCAGCTCTGGATCCTCCTCTGGCTTGGAGTTCGGCCCCCTGACAAAGGGCTCGCACCCCTTCTGGTGCCACTTGGGTCCAGTCTTCCCAGTCATCGACCACGACATGGGATCTTCGGGACAGGGCATCTGCATCCCTATTTCCAGCCCCTGGTCTGTACTTGAGGCTGAAATTGAATCCAGACAACGCCGCCAACCATCTGTGTCCAGTTGCATCCAGCTTGGCGGTGGTGAATAGATAGGTCAAGGGGTTGTTATCTGTCTTTACAGTAAACTCAGCCCCATACAAATAGTCTCTCAGTTTGTCAACTACTGCCCATTTGAGGGCTAAGAACTCCAACTTGTGGGTGGGGTAGTTCTTCTCGGAGGGGGTCAGGCTCCGGCTCACATAGGCCACTGGTCGTAGCTGGTCTTCATACTCCTGGTAGAGTACTCCACCTAGGCCCTCATGGCTGGCATCAACATGTAGCTCATATGGTCTAGTGGGGTCAGCGTAGGCCAAAACTGGGGCTGTGGTGAGACTTCTCTTCAAGGTTCTGAAAGCCTCTTCACACCTTGAGTTCCATTGGTCTTGGACCGACTCACTGGACCTCCTAGGCCCCAATCCATCTTCCTCTCCTTCTGTCTTCAGCAGTTCGTTTAGGGGTTTTGCAATGCGGGCAAACCCATCCACAAACCTGCGGTAGTAGGAGCAGAACCCCAAGAAAGACCGAAGTTCTGTGACTGTTGTGGGCCTTGGCCACGAAGTAACTGCCTCCAACTTCTCAGGGTCTGTAGCCACTCCTTTTTCAGACACTATGTGTCCCAGATAGTTCACAGAAGACTGATGGAACCGGCACTTCTCGGGAGAAAGTTTGAGTCCCTCTTCACTGAGCCTCTTCAGTACTTTCTCCAATCTGGCTTCATGTTCTTCCAAAGTCTTTCCAAAGACAATGACATCGTCCAGTCACACAAGGACTTCTATGAGGTTCATGTCTCCAACTGTCCTTTCCATAAGGCGTTGAAATGTAGCAGGAGCTCCAGATAGGCCCCGAGGCATCCTGTTGAACTCAAAGAATCCTACTGGGGTTATGAAAGCAGTCTTTTCTCTATCTTCTGGGTGCATGGGGATTTGGTAATACCCACTCTTGAGGTCCATCACACTGAACCACTTAGCTCCAGATAAACTCTGTAAGGCATCTTCTATCCTTGGCGTGGTGTACTGGTCAGGAATGGTCCTCCTGTTGAGAGTTCTGTAGTCAATGCAGAGCCTCAATGACCCATTCTTCTTCCTGACTACCACTATTGGGGAGGCATAGGGGCTTCTGGACTCCCTAATCACTCCCGTCTTCTTCAGTTCCGCAAGCTGCTCCCTCAGATCCTCCAGATCTGCTAGCGGGACTCGCCTGACTCTCTCTCTGAATGGCTTGTCCTCTTGCATGCGGATTCGATGGGTGGCACTCCTCGCACACCCCACATCAAACTCATCTTTAGAGAAAATCTTCTCCCATCTGGTCAGCTGGGCCTTGGCTCTCTCTTTCCAACCTCCAGGTAGGTTTGGGTTTTCCATGGAGAGTTTCTTCCAAACATCTTCTCCTTCACCCGTCCCCTTCACTTCTGACCAGCCAACTGGGACAGCAGGACTCACCTGTCCAGAAGCATCCTGGCAGGGATCTCCACGGGCCTCTCCGTGGGGTTCCTCACACTGACAGGGACTCTTCCTCTTGCCTTCTTCAGGTCCTTCAATGAGATTACTTCTGGTATCACTTCCAGACCTGAGTGACCCTCCATTGGGTAATCCCCGGGGTCTCTTCTGCACTGAGTCACAATCTCCCCTAGGACAGCACACAGTTCTGCACTAAGAGTAGTTTGTGCGGGACTTTACGCGCCCTTCTGCTCTTCCTTCTTTGGGGATAGCATAGTTTTCACTGGAGAATAGTCTCCCTTGCGCGGCAGCGCCTGCAGCACTTGATAGGCCTGACCATTCGGTGCTTGTATGCTTTGGCTCCTGAACTGCTCTGGAGTCTCTTCCTGCCATTCTATTAAGGCATATGTATGCCCGGCATCATTTCTCATGTCCATTATCCATGACTTTTGGCATGGGGATATGGACATTATGAGCTGCTTGACTGCCTCTCTCTGCCATATCCCTGGCAGTTCAATGACTGCTGCTGCGGCTGGATCAGTGGCCCATGTTGCGGACCACCGTCCCACTTCTATTGGGTCCATGCCGGTACCTTCTGGCGGCTTTTCCCGCTGACTCAGGATCCCGGATTACGAGCCCCCACGTGTAGCGCTACCCTCAGTTAAGAGAGCCGCTGGTTTGTTTTGGGTCCCTGAGTACAGCTCCACCAACCCCCGGCAATTTGCTCTACCCGCTCTGGCACAGTTAGTAAAGGGGTATGTATCTATGCACATAAAAATATCACTTATACTCTAAGTGTAATGGGTATGAACTCACAAGCAGACTGCTGAGATAAGAATAACTGGCTTTACTTTGGCAGTAAGAAAAAGAAATAGTAACAGGCATTTAACATTTGACTTACAATACTTTAGCAGGTCCCTGCAATATGCACTTTAACATGTACACATGTATGTAACAAACTAGCAATGGGGAACGGAGCGCCAAGTGTGGCGACCGTCTGCTATGCACCCCTGAGGTGCAATAAATCTATCTGCGCCTACCTAATGGACCAGGCCTGATCCCTAGCAATAGAGCTCAGTCCTTGTACAAGTACAGTGTTCTTCACCGGCAATAAATCTGTAGAGGTGGTGCACATGTAGCTTTAAATGGTGTATTTGTAATCCACAGAAAGTAACATTTGCTGCTCTGAGGTAAATTGTGCCTTGGCAGTTCAATAGGCATAAACGTGTGTATAGCAATGCAGGATGAGCCTTTCAGCTCTCTCACCAATCCTGGGGTACCGTCCTCAACTCCGGTCCCTCCAATGGCGGCGTCCGGTCTCCTCCGTCACAGCCCCTGCGTTCCAGTAAAAGGGGTACGACCCCGCTACACATACATTAGTGTAGAGTAGGGACAGCTTAGATAGTTTCAGTGTAGTGTAGTGAGACCATGTCAGTAATCTTTACATTAGTGTATAGCTAGAGTAGGGACAGTTCATATAGTGTCAGTGTAGTGACGGTTGAACACCGTCTATTTGATTGCGTTACTGCCAGTTTAACGCCATTTACTTCTGTGTGCGTTACTGCCAGTTTAACGCCATATAGTTCTGTGTGCGTTACTGCCAGTTTAACCGCCATATAGTTCTGTGTGCGTTACTGCAAGTTTAATGCAATATAGTTCTGTGTGCGTTACTGCCAGTTTAACACCATTTACTTCTGTGTGCGTTACTGCCAGTTTAACACCATTTACTTCTGTGTGCGTTACTGCCAGTTTAATGCCATATAGTTTTGTGCTTTACTGCCAGTTTAATGCCATTTACTTTTGTGTGCGTTACTGCCAGTGTAACACCATATACTTCTGTGCTTCACTGTACATTTGGCGCATTATATTACAGTATATTATAGTGTATACATGGAGTGTGTCTGTGTAGTGTGAGTACTCAAATTAAAGTGCACCAAACACCTCTTTACATTGATTAAAGTGCATCTACGTACAGATTTCAACTTCTTCTTTACAATTGTTTGTAAGCCCTGGAGGACAACAAGGAGAGGCAGACATTCCCTTGGCAATGTAAGGGGGCCAGCAACAAATGTGTCCACAGGTAAAGGTGGACAAGGTGGTCAGTCCCCAGGCAAGGTATCATTTCCTCAGTTTAGTGAGTTTGCCGTTGCTATCCAGCCACAGCATGCAGAGGAGGTGGTGGACTGGCTTACTAAACCTTCCTCATCCTCCTCATCCTCTGTCACGCAAGCAGAGACAAGTGTGAAGTCCCCTGCAGTTGCCAGAGTGGATAAACCTGCCTCCTTGTCCACATCTATTCCTGCCATAGCCCCAACATCAGCCATTGAGGAGTCAGCTGAGTTATTTTACCACAGCGTCAGCCACTTGCACCTTGATGATGCCCAGCCATTACTGGATTCAGATGTTGGTTCTGAGGTTGAGAATGACAGGAACAGGAGCCTAGAGAGAGGGAGGAACACTGGTAGTCAAATTGGCATTCACATTTCCCAAACCACAGTGTATTGCCAAGTTGTCGCAAGTGGTGAAGATGGAGGAGATGGAGATGATGATGATGATGAAGTCACTGATGCCAATTCGGTGCCAGATAGAGCAGAGGAGGAAACTGAAGGTGAGGTGGCACAACCCCAAAGAGGCCGACATCAAGAAAGAGTAGATAGCAGCCACCCTATTCCATCACATTCTGCAGCTTTTATCTCCCTCTGCCCACCCCCCAAAGCTCAGTTGTCTGGGCCTTTTTCAGCACATTTGCAGCAGATCGCACTGTACCTGTTTGACAGGTGCATATCATTGCAATTTTTTACAGCAAGGCCAATTCTTGCTTTCATCAAGATCAATCATTACCTCACTTCTATAGGGTTATGGTGGGAAGGCGCCACCGACACCCAAAGACCATTTTTTACATACCCATTACTTCTATACAAAGTCAAAGTGACACCAGATTGTATCCAAAAAATCTCTAATCTTGTTCCCAGTGCACTATGTTGTGGCCTTTTCATACACACTGGCTCCCCAGCTGTTGCTGAGCAAAATAAAGACAGCTTGCAGGGAAATGTCATTTTTTTGGCTTTATAAATGCAATTATTGCTGCAGCAGATTCTAGACATGGTACAGATCTGCCACTTTACAGGTAGGGCAGGACCCGGACCCCTATAACCATTGTATGCCCAATTACTTGCATATAAGCCTTCAAAATGGGCACTTTTGATTTTTGGCATTTGGGTCCCATTGACTTTAATGTGGTTCGTTATCCGGGTCAGAACTTTCGCGGTGTTCCAAAGTTCTGGTGCGAACCGAACAGGGGTCTGTTCGGCCCATCCCTAGTTATCAATAACCTCATTCTCAGGTATCTTTTAGTGCTAAAATCAAAACGTGTAGCGCTGTCAAACCATGACCTTAATGATTAAAGTGCAAAAAAAAATCTAATATAATGTAATAAAGATGACAACGTGAAAAAATTTTAAAGGGAAAAAGAAAAATTATTATTAATAGTCCAAATGTCCCAAATCCACATCCATAAAATGAACTCAAAACGTGTGCTGATCCAATGTTAAATTTGTGAAGACACAAATGTGGTGTCCCTAGTGGCGTACTAAGTGGGGGGGGGGGGGGGGGCGGGCCGCTCCGGGTGCCACACACTGGGGGGGTGTCAGGCCAGCACCCTCCCCCTCCGCGAATAAAGAGGAAACAGCGCTGCGGGTTAGGCAGCGGCACCGCACTGAGAGCCTGAGGCAGTGGCATTGCCGAGCAGAGTGAAGCCGCCTCCCCCTCCTCCTGCATGCACAGCACTATGTAGACATGAAGGAGGAAGGGGAGGTGGCTTCACTCTGCTCGGCTGTGACAGCCGCGGTGCTGCCGAGACTGATCAGAGCCGTGACCACTGAGAGAAGGTGATCGTTGTGCCAGGTCAAGGGTCACTGCCGACAGGTGTCATGCACCTCCCCCCCGCAATGCCACTGCCTCGGGCTCTCCATGTGTGTGAGGTACATTATGGGTCTGTAGGGGGGTATGTGCACTGTAGATGGGTATTTGCTGTGGAGGGGGGTCTTTACTGTGGGGGGTCTGTACTGTAGGGGGGTCTGTGCACTTTAGGGGGGTCTGTGCACTGTAGGGGGGGGTCTGCACTGTAGGGGGGGGGTCTGTACTGTAGGGGGGGGGTCTGTACTGTAGGGGGGTCTGTACTGTAGGGGGGGGTCTGCATTGTAGGGGGGTCTGCATTGTAGGGGGAGGGGTCTTTACTGTAGGGGGTCTTTACTGTAGGGGGAGTCTTTACTGTAGGGGGGTCTGCACTGTAGGGGGGTCTGTACTGTAGGGGAGGATTCTGCACTGTAGGGGTGTCTGTACTTTAGGGGAGGATTCTGTACTGTAGGGGGGGTTTGCACTGTAGGGGGAGGGATCTGTACTGTAGGGCAGTCTGCACTGTAGGGTGGAGGGGTCTGTACTGTAGGGGGGTCTGCACTATAGGGGAGGATTCTACTGTTGAGGAGGATTCTGTACTGTAGGGGGGTCTGTACTGTAGATGGGGGGTCTGCACTGTAGGGGGAGTCTGTACTGTAGGGAGGGGGTCTGCACTGTAGGGGGTCCAGAGCTGTGGGGGGCTGTGTAATGTAAAGGGGTGCAGAGGTACAAGGGCTATGTAATGTAAAGAGGTACAAGGGCTGTGTAATGTAAAGGGGTCCAGAGGTTCAGGGTGCTGTCTAATGTAAAGGGGTCCAGAGGTTCAGGGTGCTGTGTAATGTAAAGGGGTCCAGAGGTACAAGGGCTGTGTAATGTAAAGGGGTCCAGAGGTTCAGGGTGCAGTGTTATGTAAAGGGGTCCAGAGGTTCAGGGTGCTGTGTTATGTAAAGGGGTCCAGGGGTACAAGGGTTGTGTAATGTAAAGGGTGCAGGGTGCTGTGTAATGTAAAGAGGTCCTTAGGTGCAAGGTCCTGTGTAATGTAAAGAGGTCCAGAGGTGCAGGGTGCTGTATAATGTAAAGGGGTCCAGAGGTGCAGGGTGCTGCATAATGTAAAGGGGTCCAGAGGTGCAGGGTGCTGTGTAATGTAAAGGGGTCCAGAGGGGCAGTTGTGGAGAGGGGGTACACAGTAGTGACAAAAAGATTTTGAAGGATGCAGAGGTATGCAGGGGGCACAGTGGGGTGTTTTTACATTTTAAGGTGGGGTGGGGGGTGCCATATATAGGATCCGCCCCGGGTGCCAAATGCTCTAGGTACGCCCCTGGGTGTCCCCCACATGATAGACAGGGTAAGCAGCTTACCAGATATAAAGACCCTAGCGGATATTGTATGTCTGCAAGAGACACATTTCTCCTCGGACCCACCTCCCAGTCTGAGCCCCCGAATGTATGAGGTACAATTCCATTCTACGTATTCCACATACTCTAGGGGAGTAAGCATACTTGTAAAGAAAACTGTACAATTTCAATGTATTAGAGATGTCATAGACACGGGCGGGAGATATATATTTCTGCTCTGCAAGATTCATGGTATGGCCTGTATATTGGCGGACATATATATACCCCCCCCCCCCCCGTACTCATCCGAGGTTCTGAAATGTTTGGCAGGATTTATGGCATTGTACCCAGGGGTTCCACTTCTGGCGGTAGGGGACTACAATAACTACCTGATTCATCTGTTAGATAAACTTCCTATCCCCACCACCGTAAAACCAGGCACAGAGGGGCATACACCCTTTGCCAGGGTACTAAGGGAAATGGGACTGACTGATGTATGGCGAGAAAAAAACCCAACAAAAAATAAATACTCATGCCACTCGGCATCATATGGGGGGCTCTCCACAATAGATTTGGGACTAGGGAATGAGGCAATGTTGTTGAAGGTTCAGGACACGGGATATGCAGACAGGCTGGTGTCGGACCACTCCTCTTACTGGGTATCCATCTCGCTACCGGTAGACAGTATAAGACCCGTATGGAGGCTTAACCCATTTTGGCTCTCTTTATTTCCAGACCCAGACCCAATCCGTGATGAACTCAAAATCTTTATACAGGAGAATCTTAATTCAGCCAAAATGGGAGTAGTATGGGATGCGACTAAAGCCTACCTGATGGGGCAATTTATTAGATCTATTACACAGATAAAAACTGACACAAAGGCATGGGAGTGCACGGTACGGGGGGGTGGTAACGACAACAGAGGACAGATACATTGCTGACCCCACAGAAGATACAAAGCGAGCTTGGCTAAGCGCGCAGGCTATGTCCAACCAATTGGCATTGCAATTGGCTGAAAACAAACGCTTTTTCTTACAGCAGTCGCACTTCGAGGAGGGTGAGGCGACTGGGCACATGCTAGCAGTAATGGCGCGTGCACAGAGGTCCTCTTCCCTTATCTCTACCATTAAGGATGCACAAGGCAACATACAAGCACAAACGGCAGACATAGTGCAGGTTTTTAGGAACTTCTATGAAAACTTGTATACTTCTAAGGTACACCCCACTACCCGGGAAATAACGGACTTCTTAGAGGCATGTGCTCTGCCCAAACTGTCTCGGGGAGATACAGACATGCTTAATGCACCCCTGAAAGAGGAGGAGATAGCTCTAGCCCTGGCGCAATCAAAAAATAACAAGTCACCTGGGTTAGACGGTCTTCCCTCGGAAGTATACAAGAGATATGCAGGTACGCTACTACCTCTGCTATTGAAGGTATATAATGATGCCTACGAGGAGGGGTCTTTACCAGATTCTATGAACGAGGCGATTATTGTTGTCTTGCTGAAGCCGGGCAAAGGCGCTAACTCGCCTGACTCTTATAGACCGATATCGTTATTAACAGCAGATATTAAACTACTAGCAAGGGTACTGCCGAATAGATTAGCAACAGTAATCCATAAGATAGTGCACAGAGACCAGTCAGGGTTCATACCCACGAGGTCGACAGCCCAAAACATCAGGAGACTTTTTCTGAACCTCCAACTCCCGGTAGACAACCCCGGCAACAGGGCAATTTTTTCGCTGGACGCAGCTAAGGCCTTCGACAGCGTCGAGTGGCCTTATCTGTGGGCTGTGCTGGAAAATATGGGCCTGGGGAATAATTTTATTAACTGGGTAAAACTCCTGTATGCTGAACCATCGGCCAAAATTAGAGTCAATGGGGAGCTGTCGGACTCATTTCCGTTGTTTAGGGGTACTAGGCAGGGGTGCCCTCTGTCGCCCCTGCTGTTCGCATTGGCCCTGGATCCTCTGGCAGCGAGGATCCGAGCAGATAACAACACAAGGGGGTTTCAAAGACGGACAGGGACAGATAAAGTGTCCATGTACGCCGATGACACTCTCTTATATCTAGGGGATACCCAGGGCACGCTGCAAACGGCCATGTCACTTATCAAAGAATTCGGACAACTTTCCGGCTTCTCCATTAACTGGAGCAAATCGGTGCTTCTCCCCCTAGACCCAATAGAGACGCCACTTCCAGCTGGGGCGGAAATGGTCCAGATAGTCCCTTCATTCCGGTATTTGGGAATCCAGGTAACACCAGACACCTCGGAATATATAGTACAAAACCTTGTCCCCTTACTGAACAAATTCCGGGAAAAGTGCACAGCTTGGTGCAAACTGCCTCTATCGGTAGTGGGGAGGGTAAATCTTATAAAAATGGTATGGGCACCACAGCTGCTCTATGTATTTAATAACTCCCCAATATGGATACATAGGAAATGGTTCGATAAAATAGAGACTCAATTCAGGGAGCTTATATGGCGGAAAAAAACGCCAGAATAAGATTATCCACGCTACAGTATAGTAAGGAAGAGGGAGGATTGGCAGTCCCACACCCAGAGCGTATTACTTAGCGTCCCAGCTGCAACAACTGGGAGGCTGGGGAATACCAGACACCGAAGACCCTATCCGCAGGCTGCTGAGTGTACCGGGCGAGAACGCACCGGCACTCACCAGACTAGAGGCAGGATACTGTCATCTGAATCCTAAAGCACCGACGGTGAAACTTTTAATTACATTATGGGCATATGTCAAGAGATTGTTAGGAATACAGGGATTTCTGACACATACGCCCATATGGCACAACAGGCAATATAAAGAAATCCAGAAACTTAAAGTATTCAGGAAATGGGAGGAGGCGGGTATAGCTTATATGTCTCAACTCTTCAATGGCCCTATATTCAAATCCTTTATGGAGCTGCAGGAGGAATTTAGGATCCCACACACTAACTTCTATAAATACCTACAGCTGAGACATGCTATACAAACCCAGGCTAGAATAACTACACTACAACAAACAAAATGTTGAATTTATAACTGTACAATGTGATTGATACCTTGTAAATTGTGCAAAACAAAAAAAAATATAAACCTTTTCTTGATTAAAAAAAAGGATATAAAGACCCTCCAGGCTCTATCTGCGCATTAGTGAGCTTTCACCTCTCACTATGGGCTCAACCGCATCCACTACCAAGCCTGCTTAATTGGATTCCACAGGTGTACTCCACAGTTATCATCAGTTAAGGAAACTTCAGAATCAGGTCACACATTCATCATATGAAAAAGGAAGATAAACTCATTGCGGGGGTCCCGAGGCGAAATCTCGCGGGATTAGCGACGCCGCCCGTTGTGATGGCAACCTGAGCTGTTGGCGCCGTTACTGCGCACGCGCGAAATCGGCGAAAATCCACAGGTGGATTGTGGGCCAGCAACCCGGAAGAAAAGGACCGGTGTCGTTTCAGGTGCCCACACTGAAGATGGAAGCCGTCATGAAGAGGTTTTAAAAGTGCACATTCCGGACGAAAAAAAGAAGAAAGAAGACCAAGAACTCAAACAGGTGAGTGACATTTATGCAAAGCACATTACAGCACATAAGACACACAAAAAAAAAAAGTCAAACACAGTGTAGAACCGCTTTAAAAAAAAAATTGGGAGGCAAAGAAGGCGAGGAGCTGGTTGACTTAAAAAGACAGAGTACACTGATAGATCGGATAGAGACAGGGTCTACATGATGGTTGTTGTGACTGTTTACATATATTAACACAGTTATACCAATAGTGCATTAAAAGTTGTACTTACAACAAAAACAATAAAATTAGGCTCAAAATGGAAACATTTGTCTGTCCAGTACCCTCCACGAGTGATTGGACGCCACCACTGCTCCGTGCCTAGACTGATGTACTGTATGTTTCGTCCAATGGGACTTCTGTGAGACTGTAAGGGTCAGCGGTGCTCACATCACTTCCTCATATTCAGAGAAATTTCTGTTGCTGAACACTAGAGAGCAGTGCTGCTAGTATCCAAAACCAGCATGAACTGCACTGCCATATTTCCGTAGTCCAAGACTATTGACATGGCGACCATGTTGCAAGGGATCCACTGCGCTCTATTTCAGCAACATATAACCAAACGTATTGCTGTTTTAATCAGCATATACGATCAGTCCACGCACTCATTTAGAGCCTACAAATCCTATATTTGGTTATCCAAAATACGATTAATCTTAACATAACCATGTCATCACTTACTAATAACCAAAAGGCAATATTAGTGCCGGACATATTGTGTCCATTAACCAACATGGACCGCATCACCATGTTACTGTAGCCAGAGATTCCTCCCATGGTGGCCATGTTCAAAGTGATCTACTGCCCCCTAATCCAGCAACAATTGACCAAGCGTATTGCTATCCTTAGTTTAGCAAACATTAAATCCTCTCATATAATATTCCAATTAATCTAATGGCATATCCCTATTAGTACCTTATATGGTGAATGGTAAATATCATACAATAAAATAGGTAAATAAAATACTAAATAAAACTGAATAAAATATTGAATAAATGTAGTCCCCTAATAAAATCTTTAGCTATTATTAATAAAACTATTGATGTCCCACTCAACATTTAACCCCTTTGGCTGATGGGATCTGAGTTCGTATATCCAGCGAGTTTCTCGCCTGGTTATATGTCGGACCATGTTCATGCCCCTCCAATGTGGTATGCCCACCTCAATACCCTTCAGTTGTGATGGGTCCTTATTATGTTTTAATGCAAAATGCCTGGAAAGGTTGTGTTTTGGAAATCCCTTATTGATATTGGCTAGATGCTCACCCACTGTAACGTGTAGCGCCCTCTTGGTCCTCCCAACATATTGTTTGCCAAAAATACATCCCAGTGGATAAACCACATTCTTCGTGTTACAAGATATGAATTTATCAATCTGGTATGGTTTACCTGTTACTTTAGATGAAAACGTTGTGGTCCTGATGGAATTTGCATACTGGACACATCCGGGAAGGAAAAAAAACTTTTAGATTTGCAAAGAAAGAAGGCCTGATTGGTGGTTCCACTACATTGGGGGCTATTATCAATCCGGGTGTATAACAATCTGCATCTTTCTGTGATGTCCTTCTCAGAATTACACACGCACCCTAAAAAAGCTTCCTTGTACTCACAAGACTTACTGTGATATACAATTAATTTTGTATCCGGAACTTGATACCCAACCCAAATGTCACCACCTGGCCGTCCCTGTATACCTTGTGGTTTGCAAGTGGTTTACTTGAAGCTATCAGCCATAACCCCGGTATCTTTTTTTTCAGCTCTCAGCTGGCTTTCTCGGGATCTGGGGGCCCCCTTATTAAAGGGGGCTCCCGGATTCCGATAAGCCCCCGCCCGCAGACCCCGACAACCAACGGACAGGGTTGTCGGGAAGAGGCCCTTGTCCTCTTTACACTTTACACCTTAGGTGAATGGGTAGGGGTACATCGTACCCCATACTCATTCACATAGGGTGGGGGGCCGGGATCTGGGGGCCCCCTTATGAAAGGGGGCTCCCGGATTCCGATAAGCCCCCACCCGCAGACCCCGACAACCAACGGCCAGGTTTGTCGGGAAGAGGCCCTTGTCCTCATCAACATGGGGACAAGGTGCTTTGGGGGGTGGGGGGGCGCACGGCCCCCCTTTCCCCAGGGCACCCCTCATGTTGAGGGCACGCGGCCTGGTATGGTTCAGGAGGGGGGGGGGGGCGCTCGCTCGTCCCCACCCCTTTCCTGGCCTGCCGGGCTGCGTGCTCGGATAAGGGTCTGAGATGGATTTGGGGGGGACCCCCACGCCGTTTTTTCGGCGTGGGGATTCCCTTTAAATCCATGCCAGGTGACGGGGCCGGAGAAGTCCGGGCGTGTGTGGGCAAGTCACAAGCTCGGAAGTCCGGGCGTGTGTGGGCAAGTCCCCCCTCGGAAAGTCCGGCGGATTGTCCGCCGGTCTAGGTCCGGCGGACAAAGTCCGAACGTGTGTACGCGGCATAGGGCTTACTGTTTCCACCGGTGCATCCGAGAAATGATCTGACAGTGCGGCCGGCTGGTCACATAGGCAATGAGAGATTTTTTTTTACATACCCTGCTTTCACTCCTTTTTCTATTTTCTGTCTGCAAGTGTTTTTTTTTTCCACTCTGAGCACCACTACAGTATTTAGGTCACAGTTGGTGATAGTTGTTAAGCCAGAACCGGAATATGTTCCACTCTCGGTTAGGGCTCGGTCTTCAGTCATTTCGAAACTCCTCTCCCTTCAAATCACTGAGAAAAATGCTAATCAATCTATTAGACCAGGGGTCTCCAAACATTTTAAACAAAGGGACAATTTACTGTGCTTCTGACTTTAGGGGGGCCGGACTGTGGTCAGTAGGAGTAAAGAAAATGACATAGCGTCTGTGTCCCATCAATGGTGTCAGTGGGACGAATAGTGCCCCATCATTAGTGTCAGTGGCCCCATCATTGGTGTCAGTGGGAGGAATAGTGACCCACCCATCATTGGAGCACAGGTGTGTCAGGAGGAAGGTTTCTCTGGAGCTCTTCCAGCTGATCTGTGTGAGAGGGGTGTGGTGGTGAAATCTATCCCAGCTCTCCTGGCCCCTTTCTGGGGAAGCCATGGAGACCAGCGGGGCCTCTCCTGCTGGAGGCTCTCAGCCATCTCCTGGGCCGTCGGGTGACATGCCTTCCTCTGGGCAAGCTGATCTCTCTACCACTGGTGATGACGAAGGAGCGGAAGCCATTCGGGAGCGTGACCGGGATAAAGGTCCTAAATAAGGAGAGGGATAAGCTTTACAAGCTTCGAGCGGAGCTGAAGCGTCTGCGAAGGCAGCGTGAGGGCTTATACAGCCAGAAACGTGGATCCATGGATCCGGAGATCCAATTGGCCAAAGTCCGTGTGGACCACCAGGAGACCATTGTGGCCATGATGGAAGGCAAAGATGGGCCCTTCAAGGAGAAGTTTGGGAATGACAAGAGGTTTGGAAGGATGACAAAGATGGAGGTGGAGGAGGAGACCCCCAGTTCTGACCCCCTGCCCCCCCCCCCCAGGGAGAGGTAAGCAGCCCCATGCCATCCCAGGACTCAGGAGGCATGATGAGGACCATTCAGGTAATGGAGTCTCCTATGCGGGGGGATCAGTTGGTATTTAATGAGGAGGACATTGCGGATGATGTACCTGATAAGGTAAAGCCTGCCAAGTCCCATGTTGTGGATAAGACTGTTTTTGTCCCCTTCACTGAGGCTGCCAGTCCTGTGGGCAGAAATGTTGTGCCTGCTGATGCTGCCAGTCCTGTGGGCAGCAATGTTGTGCCTGCTGATGCTGCAATGCAGGAAGAGTTACCTTTAAAAAATGTCATTTCTGTGGGGGAACCACAGGTGTCAGCAGAGTCCATTAACCCTTCCAACACTGTTTGCCCCACTGCTGCTGAAGACTCTACAGCGCAGCATCAGGAGACAGCTGGTACTGCAGCAGTAACTATGACCACTCCTGTGACTGATAACAATCCCCCCAGCACCAGTGTGATGGACAATCGTCCTGCTACAGATTCTGCCAATCCAGTTCAGACTGTTGATGCTAATAATAATAATAACAACATAAAGACTAATGTGACTTCAGTGTGGAGCCTTGGTCCTGATAAACCCACGTTTGCTCAGGTGGTGCGCTCTGCTCCTGGTGGCTCTGCTCCCAAGCAGGGTTTTCCCCTACGGGCTACCACTTTGGGCACCCCGGGATCGGGTCTTGAGTCTCTGCCTTCTGCTGGGGGTCCCAGACGTAATGTTGTAATTCTGAAATGGGAAGGTGGTGCAGTGCCTCCAGCAAGGCGTGCGGTGGTGGATCTGATTTTGGAGATGGGTTTTGGGGCAAATGACCTGTATGCTTTTATACATGTAGCTGAGACAAGGGATTATACAGTTAGATTCACCAGGCCAGAGGGTCTTGACCTGTTCTGGGAGCGATATGAGGCTCGGTGCAGGTCAAGACCCGAATGGGAAGGTCTGGCCCCAGTTGCGATCTCTCAGAGGTCAACAGTAAAAAAAATAACAATCATTTTGACTAATGAGAGCGTCCCCGCTCGGGATCTAGAGGTTTGGTTGCGGAACTATGGGGAGGTTTTGATTAAGCCCAGCAAAATCTTTGATGAGCGTAACATCTGGACTGGGGGATGGTCAGTAACAGTCAGGTTGGCCAGGGATGGGAATGTTGTCCGTCACCTGCCCTCCTCAGCTTTTATAGGGAGGGATAGGATGACTATTTTCTACCCTGGTCAGCCGAAGCTGTGTCACCGCTGTGGAGAAAAGGGGCATTTGAGCTCTTCCTGTTCAGCCTTGATATGTTCAGTGTGTCTGGGTCAGGGTCATATGGCCAAGGACTGCACCCAGATGATCAGGTGCAACCTGTGCCTGCGCCTTGGCCACCCCTACAGCAGATGTCCTGAAGCCTGGCACAATATGGAGAAGGAGGTAATTGATGACTTGTCAAGGCTGGACAGGATGGAGGGTGAGGCCCCTGGTGTACCATCCCCCTCTGCGGTGACCGACTCCCCTGGTCCTGCTCAGGATCCCTCTCCAGATCCTGTGAGCACCCCTCCTGTGTCTGTAAGTATTCCTTCTGTATCTGTCTCTGTGTCCCCCCAGCCTACTGTACCCTCTCCTCTTGTGTCAGAACCTTCCCAGTCTGTGCCCCCCGGGTCAGTTGCCCCCCAGGTGTCTACCCCACCTAAGTCTGTCTTAAAGGGAACACCCCCCCCCCCCACCAGGAGTGGTAGCGTGTACCAAAAAGGTCGCTTCATCCTCTGTAAAGAAAAAAACAAGAGATGTTGGCATCTCAGAAGCTGACCTGCAGTATCTGGAGGAGAGAAGGAAGGTTGGGAAGCGGAAGAAGCAGGTGGTGAGGACGGAACGGGCACCAGTGCCTGTCTCCAGCCGTCATAAGTCCTGGGATATTTCCTCATCTGGAGCTTCTTCTGAGCGGAGTTCCGATTCTGATATGGAGTTTGAGGCTGCTTCAAGAAAGAGAGAGGCTTCTAGTGATGAGCAGCAGAGGGGAGCTAAGAAGCAATCCACCCAATAACCCAAATGGCGGTTCCCCCTCCGTTAAAAGTGGTGACAATAAATGTCGCCAGCATTAAGTCATTTAAAACCGGAATGGTAACTGTCCGGCGGGTTATTGAGGTGGAAATTGGGAGATGTATGGTCTTAGACGTCCTTGTGGGGGGGCAGGACCTGCGCCTAATTAATGTTTATGGGCCGCACACAAAGTGGGACAGGAAGTGCCTTTTTACAAGGATCAAGCCATTTCTTTTTACATCCCGGCAAGTGGTCTTTGGAGGTGATTTTAATACAATAACTAGGCCCAAGGACAGGAAGGACTTCAAGGACAGGCTGGGATATGATAGCGTTTTTTTAAATAGTATGGTTAGGGATGCTGGTCTTGTGGATGTGCACATTAAGCACATCCCGGATGACACGGGGTTCACCTTTCATCGAGGTAGTAGTCAGAGTAGGATAGATAGGTTTTTTTGAAGGAGACCTCTGCTTTCTCGCCCCCAGTGGTGCAGGCAGTAGAGTTCTCTGATCACTGTATGCTATCTGTGGTCCTGAATGCTTCATACGCCCCTCAGAGGGGCAAGGGCATCTATAGATTGAATTCGACTCTACTCAAGGAAGAACATGTTAGACAATCCTTTGAGGAATTCTTTCAGGCTCAGGTGACCATCCTGGACTTTTGTAGCAGCAAGGCTGAGTGGTGGGAGCTGACCAAAAAGAGGATCGCTGGATTCTTCAGGGGCCTAGCCAATAGAAAACAGTTTAATAAATACATGACCTACCAACGTTTACAGAGGAAGCTGGATATTCTTGTCTCGAGAGGAGGAGATCCTGGGGCAATCTCTGAAGTGAAACTCCTTCTCAGGAAGTGTCAATATGACTGGCATGCCTCTTTGGTTCTAGAGAGGGACTATGGGAAGTACCACTCGCCTGACCCTTACCAGAACTGCAAACAAGGTGTAGCTGTTAAAATGGTTGTTGGCCTTAAGGACAGTACAGGTTCCCTGACAAAGTCCAGGTCAGGGATCCTGGAGGTCGTGAGGTCCTTTTATGCTGACCTTCTTGGGAGGAAAGAGCTTGACCGTGACAAGATGGACAGCTTTTTGGACTCTACTCCAGGTCTAAATGGTGGAGATGTTCCATTGATGAACTTGACAGAGGAGATCACATGATGAGGTGATGAGGGCAATTGAACAGCTTGCCATCAAAAAGTCACCTGGACCGGATGGCTTGACGGCTGAGTTTTACAAAGCCTTTAAGTCTATTCTGGCTCCACATTTGGTAGAGGTTTTTAGCAGTTGCCTTGCTGAGGGGGTGCTTCCCCCTTCCATGAGGCACTCGGCTGTGATTCTTCTTTCAAAGGGTAAAGATCCTTCGATGATTGAGAATTGGCGCCCCATCAGCCTTCTTAATGTCGATAGAAAGATACTGGCAAAGATTATTTTCTGGCACCTGTCGTCAGTAGCAGAGTCTTTGCTTTCTCGCCATCAGCACTGTTCGGTCCAGGGTAGGTGCACCTTCACAGCGGTTTTAGCTGTCCGGGAGGCCTTGGAGCGGTGCAGGGCTGCAGGCTGGGGAAAGTATTTGCTGACATTGGATCAGGCAAAGGCTTTTGATCGTGTTAACCATGAGTACCTGTGGTTGCTCCTTAGTAAGTACGGTCTGCCGGGTGGTTTTGTCGATTGGTTAAAAGTCTTGTATAAGGGGGCAGAAAGCTTTCCTCTTGTTAATGGTTGGGTTGGGCAGTCCTTTGAGGTTGGTTCCGGGGTGCGCCAGGGTTGTCCCCTGAGTCCCCTGCTCTATGTGTTTGCAATCGACCCCTTCATCAGGAGGCTAGAGAGCGGCATGTTGTGTGGGTGCCAGTGGGGCTCCCGGGTGAGCCGCCTTTGAGGGTTGTTGCCTATGCGGACGATGTGTCGGTGATTGTCACTGGGGCAGATGAAGCAGAGGAGGTGGTCTCTCTGACATCACGGTATTCTGAAGCATCAGGCTCCAAGATCAATCAGGAAAAGAGTGAAGTTTTCTGGGTGGGAAAGGAAGGTAAGGGGTTTGATCTCCCGGACAGCTTTCCAGTGCCCCAGGAAAGAATTAGGATTCTAGGCATTGAATTTGGACCCGGCGATTATGGCCTCAAAAACTGGGAAGGCAGACTGGAAATTGCCAATACTAAGGTGGTCAGCTGGAAGAAATGGAAGTTTTCTATGAGGGAAAGGGTTGATCTGATTAAGACTTACCTGATTCCGATCTTCTTGTATGTTAGCTTTGTCTGCATCTTGCCAGTGTCTCTCTATGCTAGGGTCAGTAGTGTGTTCTTCCAGATGCTGTGGGGGAACAGGCTGAACCCCATCAAGAGGAATGTCACCTATCTATCCAGGAGGGAGGGTGGCTTAGGTATGGTCAACCCAGTTCTTTTCTTTTCACTGCTATTTCTCAAGTTTAACATTGGTAATATGCTTGCAGTGGAGCCTCCTGGATGGGTAGGCATATTTAGATCTTGGTTTAGGCCTTTTCTACGACTTTGGGAAGAAGGTGGCCAAGTGAAGAATCGCAGGGGTCATCGTGGTCAGCTACCAGCCTATGTCGCTCCGTGCCTGAAGTTACTGCGGCAGTGGCGATTGTCGGCTGAAGATCTCAGATCGGTTCCAAGGAAAGTCCTTATGAGTCGAGTCTTGAGCGAAGTCTTTCATGACCCACTGGCCTTAAGGGATTGCCCAGGCCCAGTTTTGAGGGAAGGGTTAAGACTGATTAATTTGGACAGAGTACCCCCTAAATTTAGGGATCTGGCCTGGTTGTGCTTCCATGGGAGGCTCTATGTTCGGGGCAATTTGAAATTCCGCAGTGGGATGGATGGTAGCTGTCCTCGGGAGGAGTGTGCAGGTGAGGAGGAGACTATGGACCATTTTCTGCTTCGTTGCCCTTTTAACATAGAGGTGTACAAACAGGTGGGGCGGGCCCTCGGTGTTCCTTTCCTCTCCAGGCTGGGTTATGCTGAGTGGGTGTACGGAGCATTCAGTACTGGTGGAGTTTTTTGTTTGGATACACTTTTTCTAGTTAGCTTAGTAGTCCGTTATTTCACCTGGAACGCACGGTGTCAGGTCTGCATTCGGCATAAAATCCTTCCTGTTGAGGTGGTGGTGTATGACATTCTGCATGAGGTGGGGAAGATTCGGGTGCTTGAGAGGGACAAGCGGAGTCAGGGGGCTTGGTTGAAGGCGTGGAGGGGTTTCAAGCCTCCCTGACTGCCAGGAGTCTCTTTCCCGGGTGTGGCTGTCTGTCTCTTATCACCCTAGATTATTATTTTTATAAATTTTTGATAAATGGCTGCGTACATAGGTGACGGGTTGTGCTTCTTAGGCCCTCTCTGCTGCTTTATGTAAATAGTTTTGGTAGTGGACTATGTATATATTGTATATATTCTGAACATGGATGTGTATTCCTATGATTTCTGTTGAAGTTTTGTACGATGGTTTTGTTTTTTACTTTTGTATAAAATTGGTTGCTTGATTCTTTTCAATAAAAGATCAATAGTACCCAATCATTGGTATCAGTGGAAATAATAGTGCCCCAGTGTTGGAATAAGTGGGAGGAATAACGGTTCATATCTGTGGGAGGAATTCCCAAGGCCAGATAAAGGCATGCAAAGCGCCACATCCGGCTCCTGGGCCGCAGTTTGGAGACCACTGTATTAGACTGTATTATATTACAGACACAAAACGTGGCACAATTCTCTTGTTCAGTGTTGAAACAAATAGAGGTCCACATTTAGATGCTAAGAATTGTCAACGTCAACGAATCTGCACTTACACTGGGTATAGAAAAGTATCACCCATCTTTAAAATAATCACATTTTGTTGCTTTGCAGCCTGAAATGAAGACAGACACAGTTTTTGTTTTATCCAGCTGTATTTACTAGTGCAACTTATAACATCCAAGTAAACGATATATCTTCTATATCCTTGTGTCTTCCTGAGAATATCTCTGCACTCCTGTGTAATCTACATGATTTTTGTGGTACCCTTGTGCTCCAAAAGACCCTTCAGTGTTCTTGATCTTGTTTCAAGCAATCATATTCAGTGTACAGCTTGTATAACAGTGTAAATTAGCTGTCCCCTCAAAATAACAGCCATTAATGTCTAAACTGCTGGCAAAAAAAGTGAGTACACCCCTAAGTGAAAATGTCCAAATTGGTCCCAATTAGCCATTTTCCCTCCCTGGTGTCATGTGACTCGTTAGTGTTACAAGGTCTCAGGTGTGAACGGAGAGCAGGTGTGTTAAATTTGGTGTTATCGCTCTCACTCTCTCATACTGGTCACTGGAAGTTCAACATGGCACCTCATGGCAAAGAACTCTCTGAGGATCTGAAAAAAAGAATTGTTGCTCTACATAAAGATGGCCTAGGCTATAAGTAGACTGCCAAGACCCTGAAACTGAGCTGCAGCATGGTGGACAAGACCATACAGCGGTTTAACAAGACAGGTTCCACTCAGAACAGGCCTTGCCATGGTCAACCAAAGAAGCTGAGTGCATGTGCTCAGCGTCATATCCAGAGGTTGTCTTTGGAAATAGATGTACGAGTGCTGCCAGCATTGCTGCAGAGGTTGAAGGGGTGGGGGGTCAGCCTGTCAGTACTCAGACCATACACCGCACACTGCATCAAATTGGTCTGCATGGCTGTCATCCCAGAAGGAAGCCTCTTTTAAAGATGATGCACAAGAAAGCCGGCAAACAGTTTGCTGAAGACAAGCAGACTAAGGACATGGATTACAGGAACCATGTCCTGTGGTCTGATGAGACCAAGATAAACTTATCTGGTTCAGATGGTGTCAAGCGTGTGGGGAGGCAACCAGGTGAGGAGTACAAAGACAAGTGTCTCTTGCCTACGGTCAAGCATGGTTATGTAAGTGTCACGGTCTGGGACTGCATGAGTGCTGCTGGCACTGGGGAGCTACAGTTCATTGAGGGAACCATGAATGCCAACATGTATTGTGACATACTGAAGCAGAGCGTGATCCCCTCCCTTCAGAGAGTAGGCCGCAGGGCAGTATTCCAACATGATAATGACCCCAAACACACCTCCACGATGACCACTATCTTGCTAAAGAAGCTGGGGGTAAAGGTGGTTGACTGGCCAAGCCAGACCTAAACCCTATTGAACATCTGTGGGGCATCCTCAAACGGAAGGTGGAGGAGAGTAAGGCCACTAACATCCACCAGCTCTGTGATGTCGTCATGGAGGAGTAGAAGAGGACTCCAGTGGCAACATGTGAAGCTCTGGTGAACTCCATGCCCAAGAGGGTTAAGGCAGTGCTGGAAAAGAATGGTGGCCACACAAAATATTGACACTTTGGGCCCAATTTGGACATTTTCTCTAAGGGGTGTACTCACTTTTGTTGCCAGAACCTTAGACATTAATGGCTGTGAGTTGAGTTATTTTAAGGGGACAGCAAATTTACACTGTTATACAAGCTGTACACTCACTACTTTACATTGTAGCAAAGTGTAGTTTCTTCAGTGTTGTCACATGAAAAGATATAATAAAATATTTACAAAAATGTGAGGGGTGTACTCACTTTTGTGAGATACTGTATATATAGTTGTATAGTATATAGTTGTATAACAATCTGCATCTTTCTGTGATGTCCTTCTCAGAATTACACACACACCCTAAAAAAGCTTCCTTGTACTCACAAGACTTACTGTGATATACAATTAATTTTGTATCCGGAACTTGATACCCAACCCAAACGTCACCACCTGGCTGTCCCTGTCCTCACTGATACAAAACTGTCCTGCCACTGCAAAGCTATCATTAAAACCACTTGCCAACCGCAATACGTATATATACAGTATATACCTTGTGGTTTGCAAGTGGTTTACTTGAAGCTATCAGCCATAACCCCGGTATCTTTTTTTTCAGCTCTCAGCTGGCTTTCTTGCCATTAGCCACTGGATCGTTTTACGAAGTAGCAGGAGGGGCTGACCCCCTCCCACCGCTCACCGGTGTTTCTTGGGCTTACTGTTTCCACCGGTGTACCCGAGAAATGGTCTGACGTTGCGGCCGGCTGGTCACATAGGCAATGAGAGATTAGGTCGTCTTTGACTACCTCTATGGGCTTGGAGGACCGGAGCAACGTCATGACATCACTTCGGGTCTAGGGTGTATATAAACAAATTTATTTCCCTGCTTTGCAGGGATAAGAAACAGAGAGATCATTCCCTCTGTACAGAGCCCTGTGTTAATTGTCAACACAGCTCTCTGGGCTGTGATTGGATACAGCCAATTAGCAGGTCCCGGCCACGAATCATTGGCCTGGCCCTGCTGACAAACTCCCGCTCTGTACAATCACATTACATGGTGGGCAGCCCACAAGTGGTTAAAGGTAAGCCCTGCAGCAAAAAACTGTTTAGCCTAAAATAAAGACATTATTAACACCTTATAAAAAATATACCCCCAAACCAAGGAACCTTCCAGTTTTATGACTAGCGTTACATCGGTATTCTTTAGGACAAAGAAATAAACTCGTCTTGCCCAAAATGACACCCAGGTGTCTCCTCCCCAGCAAAGATCCCTGAAATAACTTCCCAACATTTACGTTCACCACCATGATGTATTGACCTGGCATACAAAGGAACATGGTCATACTTCCGACCGAAGGAAGTATCAACCTGCTTCCATCTCCTCTGATCACATGTGGGTGATTTAGCCTCACATGCGACAAGATAGAATCCCCAATCAGTAAGCCTATTGAACAAAATACAACCAACAAAAAACAGTAACACATCCCTTTATGCGCCCCGCTCCCAGTCCTATAAAAAATGGACCCAATTTGAACACAGAGACCCTACCATCAATTAATATACACAATTCCACCCCTGTGCCTGGATTTCAGAGACCATGCCCAGGGTATACCATCCACCTCTCACAAAAAATGTCTATGCCCCAAATGACACCCAGGTGTCTCCTCCCCAGCAATGATCCCTGAAATAAGTACGTTCACCACCATGATGTCCTCAGGATACCGATGTCTACTCCATTACCAACACCCATCCCAGCTCCTATTCCACCAATATAGAGCTGAATACATGCCTCCTCTTGTGGTTACTCCTCAGAGATTGCACAATCAGCTTGATGCTGGTTGACACTTCCGTCCGCCACTGCGTGTACGCCAGAGCCCATGACCGATTTCCATCCTGTACCCTCACACCCTCCACCAACCTCTCAATATGGTTCTCCCTTTATCTATCGGAGCATGCTCCTGTGTGTATTCACTGGCATTCCCTGTGCAGGGTTTCAACTTCTCAGGTGAGACCTCAACCAGGCGCATCTCCCCCATACAAGGAAATGTTCACCCCATTGATGTGTCACCTGACACCCTCTAGTCCGGCCAACAGACACCTTATTATGTATAAGTGCTCGTCTCCTGGGTACCTGCACCATATATATTTTACATTTTCATGTTCTGATGGATTGGATGTGTTATGTTCCTTCCCCCAACCTCCAACCCATTGTACGTATATTAATAACACGTTTGCATTCATCAGGAGAGAGTCCAGCAAAAACAAATGCTTCAAGTCTTATTGATAGGCACAGTCTTTCAGATTCAGCACCAGATCATCCATAGGAAAAGAAAAAGTGTTAAAGTGAATCTTTTTGTTTGTCCCATCTCTCCTGATATTTAGTAGAATAAATTTGGGGCGTGGTATGGCACAGACAAACTGCCAACCAGATGATCATCTGTCATCCATTTTCCAGAATCTTTCCAATCTCGCTCCACCAGGATTCTGGAATTGAAAAACAAGAGCAGAATCAAACTCTTATCCATAATATCTGCTTGCTTATTATATTTACTCCTATTTCCCTCCTTGGAACTCAGGAACTTAGTATTCCTGGCTTCTGCAATTTGACCAAACTATCAAAACAACCATGACCTCTTTAGGCAGAACTCACTCTAAAATGGATCCCCATGGTATGGTCAAAACATTCAAAACAGACGTCAATGTTGTTTCTCAAAAATTCTAAAATTAAAACACTAAAAAAAAACAATGCATTTATCTTTATCTTCAATATGTATGCACTAATCCCCTTTCAGGTGTACAAAGCCTAAACCTTTTGGAGCTTTTTACACCTGAACAAAACAACAATAAAATAGCTGACTAAGCCAATACCCAAAAACAAAAAAGAATATGTTTTTTTTTTTTTTTCCAAAAAAAACCAAAAATTTAAAAAAGAATAAACATTAAAAGTCTGGCCATTATCACCCAAGAACAACATGACAAGACAACCACCATACAACAATGACAAACACTCAACTTTTAATTAAAGACATCCATGGATTTTCTCCTGAGAAGAGTACATGTTTCTTTTTTATATCTGAAAGACAATAAGTTAATGGGAAAAACAACACAAACAAAACAAACAAAACATTTGTAACTTCATCACAACATTTGCTACCTCATTTGTAACTCTTTAGTTTTGTCAGATTATTGTTTAAATATTTTCATTGTTTGCAAACAATTACTAATTAATGAGCTCATGGTACCATGTGATAATCGATTATGAAAAAAAAAAATTCATTTAAAAAAAACAATTAAATGGAAAAAATAAAAAAATTAATAATAAAAAAAATTAAAAAACCTAATAAAATTCATTAAATTAATAAAACATTAAACCTTATAAAAAAAACTACAAAAATACTTAAAACCTTATTCATAGGAAGGAAACTTTGATCAGAGTATTTTTAACATACTTGCAGCTGACTAAGTGCTGCTAGCATTGCTTCCCCCAGTGCTATGTTTGAATAACCATTCGGCTACTTCCATTTTGATTTTATGCAACTGTCCTACATATTGCTTTTCAGTTTGTAGACTCCGTAATTGGGTCTTAACGGGGAATTGGGTTTGCTTACTATGGGCTCCATGCTTTGGATTGCTACCCCACCTGGCCGAATAACATTCATAATGCCTTGGGGTAGTTTTCAGGTATGATCTTTTTTTGATATCGTTATTCGCCCAACAATACTTTGCGATGTGACCACCCCTTTTACACAAACAACATTTTAGCTCTGGTTTCTCTGCATAGGCCCTTTTTTTAACCTCCTGTGCTGGAAATTCACATTGCTGGATAATATTACTGTGATTGGAACTCTCTGTTCCAATTCGCCTTTTTCCGTCACTAATTGTTCAATCTGCCTACGCGCTTGTGCATCTGCATTTTCAACCCTAATTAATATATCTTTTGTTATATTTTGTAGCTGCTGCATGAATTGCTTCCTTTCATCTATCCATTCTGATTCTTTCTGTTCAGAAATATGTTTCATCTTAAGAAGCATGCCTATCAAATTTGCTACCCTCTGTTTTCTGCCTTTTTTTGATTTATTACTTATAAGGCTGTTATGTGTATTACATTGTGTCAAAAGTTCATTAAATTGTTGTGTCAACCCACCTTCTTGTGTAGATTGAAATCTAATAGCCCCATGTTTAGCGATGAATAGCTCGATGGCCTCCATTGATATGCTAATTAGCAAGCCCTCTATACTGAAGCTGTAAAACCTGTTTTGGTTACACTGCACTACAGACAAACAGATAAGGCTATTCAAAGGTTTCGTTGCAAGCTAGCTTGTAGTCCCACAAAAGCCTACAACAAACAAAAAAAAAAACTCCTACCTGCTACCTGTAGTTCTACAGCCTACACAAGGCACATCCTAAGACACAAGGCAGACTCTTAATCAATGCCTTCCTGTTAGTTTGCAGGCCACATTGAACTTCTATTGGATCAGAGAGTTATGTCACTCTCACGTGAGTAGAAATAATAAAATGACAAAAACAAAACAAAAAAAAAATGACAAAAAAAAAAAATGACAAAAATGTATTTTTTTTTTTTTTTTTTTTTTAAACTAACAATATCTCTATCACTTTTTTTTTTTTTTCCTCAAAGATGTATGGTAATTCCTGTCAATTGCTAACCAAGGGTGATCAGCCCTTACTCACCAGCCCTCTTGACCAGCTACAAGTATTCTAACACTTTGCATTAGCAATACAACATTTAACATATATATACATATACATATCTCGGATAATAAAAAAAAAAAAAAAAAAAGGGTCTCACCAGATTCGCGCGTCCGCTATCTGATGAAATATTTCACAAAATTTTTATGATCATCCAAGCGTGGTTTCATAATTCGCGAGCCAGCGCCATTCTTGTCCACACGAGAGACGATTTTCAGTTCTGGGTGTCTTTGATTACCAGGACTCAAAACAAAAATACATTAGTCTGTGGATTCTGTGTAAAAATACATTCTACACGCCTTGGTGGGGTGCCATATGAAGTACGCGATATACTTATATCTATGTATTAATTTGTCTAGTCCCTATAATGTTGTTAGTCTGTTAAACCTATGAGCGCATGCTACGGTTAATATCACAATAATACGAGGTTAGCTATGAAACCAAGCACACGGCTTCATAATAATCAAATCTTGTTTATTTCCCAAGGAAATGCGAAAGCTAACGTGTATCAAAAGGGGGTTACACAATTACATACCATACAGCAAGGCTACAGCACAATGATATAATATACAGTTAAAATACAATATAATGATCTACTTATCGTGACCCTTCGCAGCTGAGCTCCAGATGGAATTAAAAGGATCAGTTGTGTGTGCAAACCCTTTTTGTCAATCACACCTCAATCACAGCACCTCCCACTGCCCAGCTGGTATACGCCTCCATGTATTCTGATTGTACTGCCAGAAGTGGTCTCTGGGGGGCAGCGTCTGTCCAGAATTGCACTTAATCCGACTGCTGTCTAATCTTGGAATTGCGATCTCTGATAGCCCATAATTAGTCTTTGTGAAGCCCAGACAGATAGGAGCCGCCATTCATCACGTACAATAGCCCTAGACTCATGACAATATGAGGTGTAACTGGTTACATTCCACCAGAGAGGGGGGTGTATCTTGTAGATGTGGGGATCCCAGATTGAATCCAACATAACACCTTATAAAAAATATACCCCCAAACCAAAATAAATGCAAACCTTAAAATACCACCCCCTAAAAGTTCATTATTTATTATTAGGGATTTTCAATTAACATGACAGCAGCTGAATGGGAGTGTTGACCCTAAATCAACCACAAAAAAAACTGTAAGGCTACTTTCACACTGGAGCGGTGGGGGCGCTGGCGGTAAAGCGGCGCTATATTTAGCGCCGCTTTACCGGCGTTTTAGCGGCACATTGCGGCCGCTCGCGGGGTGTTTTTACCCCCAGCGAGCGGCCGAAAAAGGGTCAATACCGCCCGCAAACCGCCGCTATTGCGGCATTTTGCGGGCGGGTTCGGCGCGCTCCCCCATTGTTTTCAATGGGAAAGGGGCCTAAGACAAAAATGGACCCAATAATAAGAACAAAAAAATGCAGCAAATAGGTTTATTGCTCAAAGAGCTAGCAATCCAAATTAAAGTACAGTTTCCTAACTGGCAGTAATTGTTCCCTTTGCGGTTTATCATCTCTTCCAATGCTTTCCGTGCAACATTTTTCAAATCACTGCCCCATACCCTTTAGATTGAGAGGGCTAGATTACCAAAAGCCCCCTTATTGGCCCTTCTAAGCCGTTTGGCTATAGTTGAAAGGCCATGCAGTGTATTATGGTTTAAAAAAATGTCCTGGGTGAAGCTGCATATATTTGCATGGGTCTGAAATCTCAAACCTGCAGCATTCACCTCAAATTCATGGTAACAACAAACCCACACTTCATCCCTACTGATTCACTCCAGTCGTTATTTAATTCAAAAATTCAAATTGCAAAGTATTTCATAGAGATTTTATAGCAAATAGTAATCATATTGTCTATCTAGTGAAGCTTTTTTGATCCAATAAATTATGTATAGGATTGGGAATTTTAGGCATTCAGTTTTACGTGTGATTTCCAGCTGGGGGAACTAAGACTAGCATCCAGCACCAGTAATTGCTTTGCCCCTTCTGAGCCCTCCATGAGGTAAGAAAGGATCCTCTCACATGAATTTCCATGCCTCCCACTAGTTGCTGTGCTGTGTCATCAAAGCATAATCCAAAATAAAGTCTACCATGTGTATTTAATGATTGCAGATCCTAAGAGCAAGTCTGCTAGTTCGGAGGGAAAAAGTTGAGGTCTGATGGAAAGAATAAAGCTAAAAAGTATTACCAAAGAAATATTTATCATATAAATAAGATAAACCTAAGGCAAAACCCACAGTAAACTCTGTACTTACAGCTCAGATTTCATCAAACATCCATCAGCCCAACCTTACCAAATGCATTTTCAAATACATCTAAAGGCTCCTGTGTGGTAATCTAAATATTTCTTACATCCATCTTATGTGATGCAAGAGCCTAATAAATAAAAAAAAATAACTTCTTATACCCCCCCTGAGTTAGCCAAATCCCCTGATGGGGCATGGGGAGTACTATTCCTCCCACTGACACCAATGATGGGGCTACTGACACTAATGATGGGGCACTATTCGTCCCACTGACACCAATGATGGGGCACAGACGCTATGTCAATTCCTCCCACAGATATGAACCGTTATTCCTCCCACTTATTCCAACAGCTGCTGGCGGCTCAGATAGTCCGCTTGCCAATTCTCTACCCCCCGGAATGAAGACTGCAGAAAGACAGGAAACATTTTTTTTTTGCCCAAACCAGAACTTGGTTCACCTCCCATTGGGCATCCCGATTCTGGGTGCCCCCTTGATGATTGATATAGGCCACAGAAGTAACATTGTCGGACTGTATCCGGACAGGATAACCCTGCAAACTGTACGTCCAGGCTCTGAAGGCTAAATGCACTGTGCGGATCTCCAAAATATTGATTGACAGGCTCCTTTCAGCCTTGGACCATTTCGCTTGGGCCAAAGCCTCTTCCAGAACAGCCCCCCAGCCCATAAGGCTGGCATCTGTTGATACCACCTTCCGGGTGACTGGGGTGAAGGATCTTCCCATTCTCAAATTTTTGTTTTTTAACCACCAACTGAGGCTTTGTCGTACCTCTGATAACAGGCACATTGGCAAGTCCAAGGCTTGGACTCTCTTGTTCCAGGTAGATAGGATGCTGTTTTGCAGCAGTCTCAAATGAAACTGGGCGTAAGGAACAGCCTCGAAAGAGGCCACCATCTTTCCTAACAACCTCATGCAAAGACGAATTGGTGGTTCCATCCTTGCCTTGACCATCTGGATCAATTCTCTTATAGACTTGATCTTTGACTTGGGTAAGAATACCCTGCTTTGGGCAGTGTCTATGATCATGCCCAAATACTCCACCCTCTTTAAGGGTTGCAAGGATGATTTTTCCAGGTTGAGGACCCAACCTAAGTGCTCTAGGTGTTTTACCATGCTGAGCACATTGTGGTTTAACCGTGCTACTGACTTCTCTACCAGTAGCAGGTCGTCTAGGTATGCCATCACCGCTATGCCCTACGCCCTTAGATCTGCTAGAAGCAGGAATAGAATCTTCGTAAATACTCGGGGTGCAGTAGCCAGACCAATGGGTAGGGCCACAAACTGGAAGTGGCACTCTTCTACCATGAACCTTAGGAATCTTTGGTGAGCGGGACAGATAGGCACATGTAGATATGCATCTTTGATGTCTATTGATGCCATGAATTCTCCCCCTAATAGGGGGGAGATCACAGAGCGGATTGACTCCATGCGAAAGGGGCGAATGTTCAGGAATTGATTCAGGCCCTTTAAATCTAGAATAGGTCTGACATCCACATTTGGTTTTGGAACCACAAAGAGGTTTGAATAAAACCCCGTCCCTTGCTCCTTTAGGGGAACTTCTATGATTACCCCTTGGGATAGCAAATGATCCAAAGCCTGGAAGAAGGGCTTTCTTTTTACCGGATCTTTGGAGATGTTTGACCTTAGAAAACGGTAAGGTGGAAATTCTCAGAACTCCAGCTTGTAACCCAGGGACACTGTGGAAATTACCCACCTGTCCCAGATTTCAGCCTGCCAAGCCCCTGAAAATCGCATAAGTCGCCCCCCCCCCACTTGATCGAGAGGGGGCGCCCCCTCATAAGGAGGCTTTGGGGTTCTGCTTAGCAGATTTCCGACCCCAAGGTTTCTTTTGTTCTTGGGCTTGGCCCTGGGCCTTGCCTCTTGCATCTGGCTGAGAAGGCCGTCGCCACTGCCTGGAGGCCATCGCCCCAGGAATCGGGGAGAGAGAACGTTTAAAAGAAGGTTGTTTACTCTTTTTCTTAGCTGATAAAAGGGTCTTACCACTAGAAATCTTCTGGATGTATTTATCCAGGTCACCCCCAAACACAGTTCCCCATGAAAGGGGAAACCAGTTAAAAGTTTTTTGCATGGAGCTTCAGCTGACCAATGCTTTAGCCACAGAATCCTGCGCATGTGTACCAGCAGGAGAGTAAGGCGGGATGCCTGCTGAATAGAATGTTTAATGGGATCTACTGCAAAACATAAGGCCTTTGGCAGGTCTGCCCATAGCTTAACCTGTTCAGCAGGAAGATCTTTAAGCCCTTGCTTCACCTGCCCCTTTAGTACCTGGCACATGCCAATCGCTGCCACAGCAGGTAGGGTTACAGCAACAGCCATACTAAAGGAGGACCTGAGTAAAGATTCCAGCTTTTTCTCAGTTGGATCCTTAAATACCTGAACATTGTCTACAGGGAAAGTCAGATTTTTGTTCACACAAGAAAAAACTTTCTAAGGAAAGCACATTTTTTAGGAGGAGAAAACAGCTTGTCGGGATGTTGCCAGTCAGCATAAATACGTTTTTCCAGTAAAGGGTGGACCAAGAAAGTATATGCAGCCTGCAGGGATTTTAATGATCCCAAGGAAGAAACAGGGGACTCGGTTAACTCAGAAGAGGGCAATATGCTGTTAATTTGCACACTCGTGCCCCAAGCTGCTGTGTCCCTCCTGTAATCAGAGCTCTGGCGTCTGGGGCTTTATTTAAAAATTCCGCCCTGCACCTACGCTGTGGCTGGAGTGCACGCCTGCGGCAACCACTCCCCTTCTTCTCTGCCAAACTCGCTTCAAAAGCGTGCACGTGGGGTAATGGCAGCGGTGGGGGCGAGAAGGGGGAGAGAGATCCCTCCAACGAGCGCCGTGGACCCCGGACTACGAGGGACCCCCTCTACAGAGTTGTGGCAGAGCCTGCAGTGGAGGAAGTGAGCCGCTCAATGGACCGGCTGACACTGAGCTTTCGTTCCCTGGAGAGCATGGTAAGTAGGACACTTTACTCCCCCCAGTGGCAGAAAAAGGTAAGACATGCAGCTATTTTTTTTTTCTTAGGATTTTCTCACTTACCTTATCCCCGCCGCAGGAACTGCTGAAGACCAGACAGATCCAATCTTCACCCATCACGGCGGGTAGCGTTGTGCCAACCTTCAGGGCTCTGGGTTCCTATTTAAAGGAGGCCTCTTCCCTGGACCTGTAGAAGACTCTGCCAGAGTATCTTTGCCCATTTTTTATATGTGCCCAAAGTACTGGATCCCAGAGCCCAGTCCTACAAGAGAGACATTACAGGCAAAACCTTGCTCTTCTACAAGACCCGGGTACCATCCATTTTAGCATTTTTTTTGCTTTTTTGGATGGATCCGGTTGCATAGCTCCTTGACCCCTGGAGGGATCTTCAGTAGAGCTTTCTTCTTAGCACATCTTTAACCGTGACCAACACCTTAGACACTGGCAAAAAAACTGAGGTACTCTCCTTATGGGAGGGGTTATATAGAGGGGGACTTGTCTTCATTGGGTGTGACCAGTGTCCAATCACCTATTGGTGAGATAAACAACCCATTAAGTAATTAACAAGGCTCTGTGTCCAGTGGTGTACAAAAAAGAAATTAACTCTTTTAGATTTTTATTATAAATAGCACTGTGTCAGTTTGTCCACTAGATGGCAGCCTTAGGTCATATAGTTTTAGTAACATTTTAGGTATAGTAATCTAGACAGTCCTAAATGTCCTTGTACTGTTTTAACTAAATGGTTTCAGCTTGAATTCTACAAATTCTACAAATGCCAAATACTGCAAAAAAGGATTACTTTACTGTACACATGCTGTGATTTAAAAAAAAACATTAATTGCTATAATAAACATTAGAAAAATAACACTTGGTGCTAAAAGGGATTGATCCTAATATATATTATATGGTGTAGAATATATGCAGTGAAGCATGGTGAACATTGTTGTTCTACAGAAAAGATACATGGGATGCAGTTGGTAGCCATTGGGCGACGTTGGCAGTGGGGAAGTACCGTATATACTTGAGTATAAGCCAAGTTTTTCAGCACATTTTTTGTGCTGAAAAATGGCCCTCCCCAAACTGAATATTGCACTAAACCTGTAGGCAAATAAGAGAACCAGAACCTTCAGGGCCTCTGTAAACAAATGGGATTCCCTTCCTGGCAAATTAACCAGTAATCAAAGTAATTGGAAGCAGAGGAACTACTGCAATCAGCATATAACATTAACCATAAGTATATACGTAGATGCACACCAGCATAGGTGTGTGCAGCCTATTGCATTGGGGTGTGCACCCCAAAGCTCAAACAAACACTCCTTTCTCTGCAGCCTCAGCTGCATGGAACAATGAATGAATGGGAAGTGCTCCGCGCTGAGTGGCTTCCTGTTCATTCACAAACTGAAGTGTAGTAAACACAGTTTACTATGCCTCAGATATGAATGGACATGGTGAGCGAGTGTGTTCACTGTGTTCATTTAGAAAAGGAAGGGGCCGGTCAATTACACATTTACTAGCCCCTTCCCCTGCTCTCTATCCTGAAACATCCTCTGCAGCAGCTGGAGGGGGGGGGGGGGGGTAGAGAAGCCAGTAGCACTGCGGGGAGGGGGGCCAACAAGGAGGGGGACACCTGGCACTCCCCCCCCTTGCGCACGCCTATGCGCCTAAGGAGACAATGCAAGCTTTATATAAGAAAAGATTAAGAATAGTACATACATCCAATGTACAAACAGGTATAGGGCCCAAGAGGAGTCCTGGTGGTGTTGTGCACCTATACTTGGGTAGGTATAGCAAATACTTGAGATACCTCCAGAGTTGCAGCAAAGTTCAGTTGTAGGGGCTCCTGAGGTCTGAGGATGATTGCAATGCGATGTCCGTCTTTGTGTTGGAGACCTGAAGACAAGATTAGTGGTGACGGGGAGATCCTTCAACTGTTTTCCAGCCAGCTTGGATCGTGGCTTCTCACACGCAGAAACTGTGGTGTGTCATTGTAACTATTTACTCTACAGCTCTCCCTAGAAGTTTCTAATCTGACATACAACCAGACCTCTAACTTCCAGAAGTGGCCATCAGATGCCTAACCTGGCCCTAGCCTATGCTTGTTACTGAGCACTGAGCTAAAACATGCTATAGAATCCTGGACCAGAAGAGACAGGGTTTACTGAAATAAAAAGAGGTGTATGTACATTTTATTGCAATACACAGGTTCACCTACTAATATACAGCAAATTGACCACTATATACATACAGTAGCACATACCTACCTATCTGGCACTGTGCATGTGAAATAATAACAATAGGACAGAGATATTCTGTCACAAGGATTTAGATATACACTCAGCAGTTGCAGTTAATTTATTAGAACATAGGAATACTTGCATAATAGTCCCTTCTGGTTTGGGGTTTAGCAACATGAACAGGACGTGTGGCTGGGACTTTCTCTCTCTCCACTTCTTCCTTCTGGGGTTTCAAAACCAGCAACCCAGGAATAGGAAGTGCATACATAAAATATTTACAGGCATATATTTTCAGGCATTTACAGTAGAGGGCAGCAGATCCATAGACATTGTACTTTGCATTATCATGTATGTGTTAGTACAGTTTTAAAGCATCACTCAAGCTAAATTACAAGGTTTATGCCAATTAATATTCTTCCACAAGTAAAGCTTTCAGTAGGAAGAAACATTCAATTCTACTTATGACATAATAGTTTGGGGTATCTGGGTGTAACACTAACAAATAATTATAAGGAGCTTTATTCTTGCAACTATCTGAAAGTTTATTCTGCATTACAGAAACTGGTAGAAGAATGGTCTAGATATCAAATATCCTGGTTTGGCAGCTCTGCATCTATGGCTACATTCCACAAACTATTGTATCCTTTCAGAGCTTTGCTGGGAAGTGTGATTAAGCCCTCTGTTTTTACATTTCTGCTTATATGAAAAAAAAATGGTCAGTAAGAATACAAAAAAAAAAACACACTCCAATGACTAATAGTGGATGTAACACTCTTCATTTTCAGATTTATTATCTTGCTAGTCAGTGGTCTCGGATGAGCTTGGAATGTCGCTCTTCACTGTCTTTTGTGGATTAATAGTAAAGCTAAAACTTCCTAATTTATTTAATGAGTTGCCTTAATGTGGATATTGCAAACCTTGATAAATTTACTAGGTGGTCTTAGCAAAGTGGCAGAATCCTCTATCCCTGTAACCAAAACTGCTTCATATTTATTGCATGCCCTGACAATTCCCAAAGGTGGCTAAATATGCAATATTTGGCACCCAAAACTTGATAGTGTGGTGTATTTCTAGATATGAAGCAACATTCCACCATTCTCCCTGCTGCAAATGACACCTTAAGCCTTTCAATAAGGACCTTCCTACAAAAGAAGACTTCAGTACTTTGTATACCTCTAGACAGTAAACTATTTTGCTGCATACACGCGATCGGATTTTCCGTCAGCAAAAGTCCCATGTGAGCTTTTGGTCAGAAATTACGACCGTGTGTATGCTCCATTGGACTTTTGCTGGCAGAATTCCCGCCAGCAAAAGATTGAGGGCAAGTTCTCAATTTTTCGGTCTGAAAAAGTTCTGATCGTCTGTACCAATTCCGACGTGCAAAATTCCTACGCATGCTCGGAAACAATTTGACGCATGCTCTGAAGCATTGAACTTCATTTTCTCGGCTCATCGTAGTGTTGTACATCACCGCGTTCTTGGCGGTCGAAAGTTCAGAGAACTTTTGTGTGACCGTGTGTATGCAAGCCAAGCTTGAGCGGAATTCGATCGTGTGTACGTGGCATTTCTCATGGTTCCCTTTGAATCTGTTTGTGAAAAATCTTGATGGTAAAAAAGCATATTTCTCTGATATACAAATGTCCAATTTGTTTTCAGAAGGGAATCAAACCAGAACGGGGCTAAGCACCAGTCTTATGCGTAGTGTTAGTCTAAAAGTAAAAAAAAAAACTCAAAACATAAACCTGTATTGTGGAAACATTGCCCAAAAAAAGCATGCAAAAGGGAAAGGACAAATACCAATATTGTCAGTAGGCTCTCTGTAGCTGATCTTTTCCCCATGACTTACAAATTTACCATGCTTTGTTTTCATCTCAATTCCCAACGCTTTAACACAAAGATAAAGATCTTTATTTTACCCATATGACTGTAATTTTGAAATATAAAGGGACTCAGCTTGAGATAAGTGTAATTTTTTTAAAAAGGATCCTGATGTGTTAGCATTGTGAATTGAGCCTTATCACTGCATTTCATTGTCCTTCAATGATCATCATCATGGTAATTACACTGTCACAAATTTTTCATCTACTGTATGTCAGTTGGATAAGGGAGGGGAACTTGGCTATGTTGGAATGCATAAAAGTAGCGTTTATAGCCTTCTGACGGAAGTCCGTCCACCCCTGGTGCGTGAGCTAACGCCTCTAAAAGCTCCTCCTCTGTCAGTGGGGCATTTAGTTGGTTTGTAACTGAAGCAGACAAACAGGGTATGGGATATTTATCTAGAAATAGATGAATTTCCTCCGGAGAGGGGTGAACTTTAGATGTTTAGACATCTTGGAAAAATTTCCTAAAGGTGTCCATGAAGGCTTGCGTAGAGTAACAGAGTGTGCCCTGGGTATCCGCCACCACCACTATATGTGAAGGCGGTTGTTGTGGTTTGGCTAATAGGGCTAACATGTGACCCGTATTTTCTCCTTCCTCAAAGTGTTTCTGCTGTAAGAAGAACCTTTTATTTTCTGCAAGTTGTAATGTTAAGTTTTTGAGCATGGAATGAGATGCCAACCACACTCTTTTGGTATTATCGCTGGGGTCCACTGGCTATCGTGGTGTTTGACAAGCAGTGAGGGGGCAATATGTAATTTACTCACCGCTTGTTTTAACTCTGAAACTGCAGACCCACAATACCGCAGCCATGTTCATTGCACGCACTTGCAAGGTAGTTGTGGTGCACCCCATTTGTAACATGCCATTTCATTTTTGCCATTGAACAGCACTGAGTGGCTGCATCTCCTTTTTCAGGTGGGGTGATTGGGGGTGGTAAAACATCAGCGCAACTGCCTGCTTGTACTGCCCGCTTGTACTGCCCCACCCAGCTGTGTGAATGGGCCCCTAAGGTCTTCTTTACAAGTGTGGGCATTCCTCTCTAGGGGTCCATGCACTGAATGTCTGCAGAACACCCTTTCCATCCCAGATTACTTTCTATCTCTTCCAACTGTTCAGTGGCTCAGTACATTCCCTGCAGTAATTTAAGGTGGCCGTAGAATAGATGATTCCTTTTTTTTTCATTCTTACTATGGCCACCTTAAATGACTGCATGGAATGTACTGAGCTGCTGAACAGTAGGAAGAGATAAAAAGTAATCTGGGATGGAAAGGGTGTCAGGCAGACAGTCTGTGATGGGCATGGTCATGTCTGAGACAGGAGGCTGCAGGATGTGAGCATTGAAGATACAGATACAGTCCCGGCCCTGCATGTACTGTACCTTTATTTTTCTGTAAGTGATCACTCTGTGTGCACTACTGGCTGCTGAGTCTGTATCAGAGGGAGATGGATGGACATGGGCTGCTGCCTTTGCCTCTGGCTACAGCAAGGACCTATTGCTCCCAGTCTGCCACTGTTCTTCATCTGCTGATTCCCTCACACTTAGTTGCTGAAGGAGGCAGGCACTGTGTGAGCCGAGTCACTCTTCCACCAGCACAGAGACTAAGAGAGCCAGGACTTTATTCTCACCATCGGAAAATGTGGCCAGGGTAAATCCACAAATGAGCCGAAATAGAAAAAATAGTCCCTCTGACTACAACCTCTGCATGAACTGATGGCTCCCCCAGCCCAGGGAATTTGATTTCCCATCTGGAAACCACAGGGAACAACATTATGCTGACAGTATGTATAAACTTGCAATGTAATACATGATGCTTGCAGCTGCTGGCTAGCCAAGGCCCCCTGTTACATGATGGTACCCCGGCCTGGCCATCCGGCAGAGAGGCCCGATGGTCCCCCCTTATCAGCGGCCCTGGGGGTACTGGACAAAAAGCAGCAGGATAAGGGGATAAAGCACATGTAACCTGGACTGTAGCTGATAATTGCTGTGGAACGTCTTTCTTTGTTACTGCTGTATTATCCCTCTGCAGTGTGGACAGGGTTAAACTGAATATTCATTAATGCAAAATGCAGCAGCCATCTTTTTTTTGTTGTTTTTATTTGCCATACACATAACAATAACATTCAGTACAATAGCTGAACATTGCATTCCATACATTACATGTCCTGCATAATTTATATTAAATAGCTATCCAAAATAACACAGCATGTACACAATTATATCACCTTGTTCACCTAGGATAGTCTATAAAATTCCACCGATCTAAACCATATTTGTTAATTGTTATGGACACCCCCTAGCTTCAAAAGTCATTCTATACAAAAGGCAGATCCGAGTCAGTTTTTTCTATGCCTCAATGCCAACCCATTTAAAACAAACCCACTGAATCACTACTACTTTCCTTTCATAAAAATACAGTAAGCAAAGAAACTATTTTGTGGCAGCATCCACAGTCTCATGGTCTATCAAACCCAGTAGGCACCTCTCTGGGTTATAAATATTGGGCAGGTAAAAATTGTCTGTGAATAAAGTAGTAACCTGGGACCAAATTTCAATGCTCATTTATGGAGTGGCTCCAGTGCAGGGGCAGCCATCTCACCTCTGGGTCAACTGGAGGACTGTGATTGGCTGATGCGACATAGCAAGGGAGTGTGTCTGCAATCTGGTAAGGAGAGAGGAGAGGTTGGGCTTGAAGCAAGCAGGTGTATGAGAGAGATACTGAGCTGCTGCTGGATGAATGGATCCCTGGCTGCCATAACTGATCGCAACCAGGTGAGAACCTTCTCTCTAAAGCCTCATACACACGATAGGACTTTGTACAAACTTTCCCGTGGATTTTTGTACAAAGGGCGTAGGCCCTGAACTTGTATTGCATACACACAGCAGGACTTTTTCAGCCAACTTTCACCAAATCACGTGGTTTTTCTGCTCTTTACCGCCACCTTTGGTCAACTTCTGTATTGTTGTCTGATCTTTTGCATTGGTTCTGAGCATGCGTGTTTGTACTTTGTACAAAAGTCCTATGGTTTTCTGTACACACGATAGGACTTTGCTCCATCTGACTTTTGTTGGCAGAAAGTTGGTCCGTTCGCACAGCCAACAAAAGTCAGATGAAAACTGAAAAAGTTGGTCCGATGGAGCGTACACATGGTCAGATGTTGGTCCAAAACAGCTAATTTGCATGTTTGTTGTCAAAAAGTCTGATCGTGTGTATGGGCCTTTAGAAGATGTGATTTGGATGCCTGGTGAGATCAGACTATACTAGAGAGAACTCCCAACAATTGCAAGGAAGGAAAAGAGAGATTGTCTCAGCAAGAGACTAAGGTTGTACAAGTCAATCTGTTGTCTACTGGGAACTGCTGTGCTTTCTTCAAGGGCCTCAACTTTGCAGGCCAATTTTTATTTTTCATCATTAAATGGCCAGTTGGATAAAACTAGTTATAGCAAGTTAGTACTTTCTTTGTATACTGTTGCTAGGTAAAAGCAATTCAGTTCTGTCTGTTACTGATGGTCAGAAATACTGCAAGTGTTTAACCACATGTCTCAGAGTAACTTTACTCTCTTATTGATAATTTGTATAAGTACACTTGTTAATCCTGTCTTCATTTAGACTATGCTTAGCCTAATAAATTCTTTAAAATTTATCAAGGTGTGTTGGTAAGTGCTGGGTGAGCGAGGTGTGTCAACTTTAGGTGTGCAAAAAAATCACCAAACAATTCAGCAGCTCCTCCGGGGGTAGTGCTATGCACATATTCACAGACAAAATTAAGCAGTAACAGGGGATGCTTAAACACTTAGGGTATTGATCACTTCAGAGGGTCTTCCCCCTCCCCCCCTTTTTATTTTTTTTTATTTTATTATTATGGTATTTTAGGTAAGCCATACTATACATTCAGATATTATGGAATAACATAAAGTTGAGGTAGAGGGATTGGATTAGGGGGAGTTGGGTTTATTTGATGCTAGCCCAATCTTTGTACAATATAATATGATGGAATATGTCTTTATGAGGTAATGGCAACAGGAAGAATAGAATGTTGAATGGTTTCTTAGTGGTGATGTTTTTTTTTTCTTTTCTCTTTCTCTGTGTTTGGACAGGGATGCTCCTCACACATTTTCTTGCCAGGAGTGGTCCACCTGGTTGATTGTTAGAGATCCATTGATTTCTTCCTAAGTTTGGCCTTATTGCACTTTTCTCTTCTACCACTAGGTGGACGGGTACTTGGTGGCACTAGGTATGAGAAGAGCAACTCAAGGTCAGGTTATGGGTATATGGGGTATCTCAGCCAATGGGCAGGGGTTTTCTTGGATTCATTGGCCTGCTGGGAGAACCAATATATTCGGGTGGAGTCAGGTGATCTATGGTCTGTGCCACCTGGAGGATGGCTGTCTGGGTGGACGTGTCGTGTTGCCCCGGGCTGCTAGGCTGGAGATTGGGCCGGGGGCATCTGGCTGCTAGGCTGTCTGAGGCCTATCCAAAAGCAAGAGAGCAGCGCAGGGTTGGGATTGTGGCTTGCAGTCCAACCAGAAGTAACGGTTTTGCTGGCCAGAGAACCTGTACGTGGTTGGAGGTAGAGGGGAAGCTGTCGCCACAAAGGGACCATCTGCCTTATTACCAGGGACCACAGGGAGTAACTGAAGTACCAGAGTCACATTCTCACAGAACGGGCAAGGTGGAGAATAGGGAAACTTCAGATGGTGATCAAGTCAGGGACCCAGCCAGCAGAGGTGACACTTGCAGAGCAGCCTTGTGTGCCAAGTCAGGAACCAAGCAGGCCAGCAGGGTGAAGCTTGAGAAGTATCGGGAGTGCCAAGCTAGGGACCCAGCAGAGAAGCGGGGGTGGTGCGTGAGGAAGATATCATTGTAAAGATTGGAGGAGTCCAAAGGATTCAGTGGCAGTGAATCAGAGGGTTTAATGAGATACCGGGAGCTCAGCGGGCTGAAGAACTACAAGGAGAAGTTGTAGTGAAGGTGAAGGAACTGTTGCGTTTCGTGTTAGGAACTGTTAAAGACTGTTGCCATATGAGACAGCATCCCTGCATACAGATGTGGCTTCTTGCTGGAGGCTTTTCCCGGCACGGCTGTCCTCCTATTGAAGTCTCGGAGTCTGCTAATTTAACTTGTGTCCTGGACCTAATCCTCTTTCCCCCATAAAAGTTTGTAAGAGAAATAAACATCTCTTTTGCATTCAAGAAGTGTCTGGCACCCAATAACTTCCACCTTGCACCGACTATGCCTCACAACCCACCACATACTGAAGGATGTCAGCTATCTCTGGCCCTGGAGGTTCTCATTAGACTGAAGGAGGCCGGGAACCTTGCTACATCTGTGTTGTTGTGTTTGTTTTTGTTTATGTTGTTGTTTATGGGGGGAATAATTTGATAGGTATATAATATGTATGTTGATAATAAATATGAGTCATGTTTTTTCACTGTTATGTCTTGTTACACTAAATCTCAAAAAAAAATTTGATAATAAAAAAAAAACAGGGGATGCTTGCACTGTAGGATGTCAGGTACAGATTTCTCTCCAGCATGAAGAACCGTGAGCAGCACAATAGTGGCATAGACAAATCCTACTCCAAATCTCATAAAACCTTGATTGCAATTATGTGATTATTATTCCTTCCACTACTTCCACCAATTTCGGCTTTCTCTGGAGCTGCAGGTGACATGTACAGCTGCCCATACAAGTGAATTACTGTATTGGGGCTGTATTTGCTGTGCTGTGAATTGATGTATTGGGGATGTGCGCATGTAAATGCTAATGGTTTCTGCATCAGTATTTATCTTCACACGTGAGTATGGTTTATTTTGCCAAAAGTCAAAGTGGCACATTTGGAAATTGTCAGGACAGGTGGTGAGCTGCCTTTTTAGGACATGATTTGTCAGGTGGTGGGAACATCTTACATGTATGTGTAAGGGGCCTGGATTAATTGCCAGTTCCCACCAAGCTGACCAGGGACCACGCCCCACTTCTTCATCAGATAGTATATGCACATACCTGTCTTTAGGAGAATCTCCGCCATATCACGTCCCATAAACTCCAGGATGAAGGCTCACCTTCCTCACAGTACTCACATTTTTCTGGCCTGAGGCCCACCTCCTTGAATAAAGAATGTCCACACAGGATGCTTTTTCAAAGGTTTACTAATGACATTGTCAGAAAAAATTTGCAAAACAGCTTCTCAAATTCATCCTTTTTCACTCGGTGTAGAACACATCAGTGCCGTCTGCTTAAACTCTTAAAGTCCAACCATGTTCCCAAATGCTCTTTCATGAGACCCCCAGCAGTGGGTCCTGACATGGAGCTTCCTTCTGGGCCTAGGCCTGGAAGCCCTAGGCTACAAACCTACAGTTGCAAAAAAAAAGTATGTGAACCCTTTTGAAATGATATGGATTTCTGCACAAATAGGTCATAAAATGTGATCTGATCTTCATCTAAAGGCCGCGTACACACGAAGGGACAATCCCGCGGGATTATCCTCTGGACTGAAGTCCAGAGGATAATCCCCTCGTGTGTGGGCGCCGGCGGACTTTTTGGCGCCAAAGTACGGCGGACTAAAGTTTCAGGTTTTGTTCTCAAATTATCCGCTGGACTTGGAAGTCCAGCGGACAATCCCGCCGTTAGTGGGCAAGTCCGCGGGACTTTTGAAATGAACGGACTTGCCGCTCATCGGCAAGTCCGTTCATTTAGCACGTGACTTCAGGTTACGTAGCTAGCGTAGGCAGTTACTGCCGCCGCGCTAGCTCCGTGACCTGGCATGGATTTAAAGGGAATCCCCACGCCGAAAAAACGGCGTGGGGGTTCCCCCCAAATCCATGTCAGACCCTCATCCGAGCACGCAGCCTGGCAGGCCAGGAAAGGGGTGGGGACGAACGAGCGCCCCCCCCCCTCCTGAGCCGTACCAGGCCGCGTGCCCTCAACATGGGGGGTGCCCTGGGGAAAGGGGGGCCGTGCGGCCCCCCCACCCCAAAGCACCTTGTCCCCATGTTGATGAGGACAAGGGCCTCTTCCCGACAACCCTGGCCGTTGGTTGTCGGGGTCTGCGGGCGGGGGCTTATCGGAATCTGGGAACCCCCTTTAATAAGGGGGCCCCCAGATACCGGCCCCCCACCCTATGTGAATGAGTATGGGGTACGATGTACCCCTACCCATTCACCTAAGGTGTAAAATGTAAAGTAAAAAAAAACACCCACACTTTTGAAAAAATAGTTTATTGCACTGCTCCGGGGGTCTTCTTCCGTCTTGGGGGTCTTCTCGCCGGACTCCCCCGCCATTTACCAAGCTCTTTTACCGAGCGAGGGGAGTCCGGCTACCTTCTTCGTCGTCGCCGCCGTCTGGGGGTCTCGATCCGCCTTCGGGGGTCTTCTTCCGTCTTGGGGGTCTTCTCGCCGGACTCCTCCCCTCTCTTCTGCTCTTTTACCTAGCTCTTTCACGAGGGGAGGTGTCCGGCTACCTTCTTCGTCGTCGCCGCCATCGTCTGGGGGTCTCGATCCGCCTTCGGGGGTCTTCCGGGGGTCTCTTCTGTTCTTGCGGCGGTCGTCGTCTTCCGCGCCGCCGGCGCCTTCTCCTTCTTGTCCTTCTTCTTGTCCTTCTTGTTCTTCCGATGTTGACCCGACGCTCTCTCTGCCCGGAATGCCTGTGCCGCTCTGAGCTCGGACTTATATAGGGACATGGGGACAGGGTCACATGCACATGTCACATGGTGACCCCGCCCCCTTGCGTTGTCACAGTCCCGGAGGATGCTGGGACTGTGACATCGCAAGGGGGCGGGGTCACCATGTGACATGAACATGTGACCCTGTCCCCCATGTCCCTATATAAGTCCGAGCGCAGATCGGCACAGGCATTCCGGGCAGAGAGAGCGACGGGTCAACATCGGAAGAACAAGAAGGACAAGAAGAAGGACAAGAAGGAGAAGGCGCCGGCGGCGCGGAAGACGACGACCGCCGCAAGAACAGAAGAGACCCCCGGAAGACCCCCGAAGGCGGATCGAGACCCCCAGACGGCGGCGACGACGACGAAGAAGGTAGCCGGACACCTCCCCTCGTGAAAGAGCTAGGTAAAAGAGCAGAAGAGAGGGGAGGAGTCCGGCGAGAAGACCCCCAAGACGGAAGAAGACCCCCGAAGGCGGATCGAGACCCCCAGACGGCGGCGACGACGAAGAAGGTAGCCGGACTCCCCTCGCTCGGTAAAAGAGCTTGGTAAATGGCGGGGGAGTCCGGCGAGAAGACCCCCAAGACGGAAGAAGACCCCCGGAGCAGTGCAATAAACTATTTTTTCAAAAGTGTGGGTGTTTTTTTTTACTTTACATTTTACACCTTAGGTGAATGGGTAGGGGTACATCGTACCCCATACTCATTCACATAGGGTGGGGGGCCGGTATCTGGGGGCCCCCTTATTAAAGGGGGTTCCCAGATTCCGATAAGCCCCCGCCCGCAGACCCCGACAACCAACGGCCAGGGTTGTCGGGAAGAGGCCCTTGTCCTCATCAACATGGGGACAAGGTGCTTTGGGGTGGGGGGGCCGCACGGCCCCCCTTTCCCCAGGGCACCCCCCATGTTGAGGGCACGCGGCCTGGTACGGCTCAGGAGGGGGGGGGGGCGCTCGTTCGTCCCCACCCCTTTCCTGGCCTGCCAGGCTGCGTGCTCGGATGAGGGTCTGACATGGATTTGGGGGGAACCCCCACGCCGTTTTTTCGGCGTGGGGATTCCCTTTAAATCCATGCCAGCTTGCGGAGCTAGCGCGGCGGCATTTACTGCCTACGCTAGCTACGTAACCTGAAGTTACGTTCGAAATGAACGGACTGCTCCGTGTGTGGGCAAGTCCGTTCATTTTCAAAAGTCCCGCGGACTTTTGGCCGGCGGATTATCCGCTGGACAAGTCCGTGCGTGTGTGGGCAAGTCCACACCCTCGGAAAGTCCAGCGGACCTAGCCGGAAAGTCCAGCGGATTGTCCGCTGGACTTAGGTCCGCCGGCAAAAGTCCGTACGTGTGTACGAGGCATAAGTCACAACAATAGACAAACACATTGTCTGCTTAAACCAATAACACACAAAGAATTAAATGTTACCATGTTTTTATTAAACACACCATGTAAACATTCACAGTGCAGGTGGAAAAGGTATGTGAACCCCTAAACTAATGAGATCTCCAAGAGCTAATTGGAGTGAGGTGTCAGCCAACTGGAGTCCAATCAATGAGATGAGATTGGAGGTGTTGGTTACAGCTGCCCTGCCCTATTAAAAAACACACACCAGCTCTGGGTTTGCTTTTCACAAGAAGAATTGCCTGATGTGAATGATGCCTCGCACAAAAGAGCTCTCAGAAGACCTACGATTAAGAATTGTTGAATTGCATCAAGCTGGAAAGGGTTATAAAAGTATCTCCAAAAGCCTTGCTGTTCATCAGTCCACGGTAAGACAAATTGTCTATAAATGGAGAAAGTTCAGCACTGCTGCTACTCTCCCTAGGAGTTGTCGTCCTGTAAAGATGACTGCCAGAGTACAGCGCAGACTGCTCAATGAGGTGAAGAAAAATCCTAGAGTGTCAGCTAAAGACTTACAAAAGTCTCCGGCATATGCTAACATCCCTGTTAACGAATCTACGATACGTAAAACACTAAACAAGAATGGATTTCATGGGAGGATACCACAGAGGAAGCCACTGCTGTCCAGGAAAAACATTGCTGCACGTTTACAGAATGCACAAGAGCACCTGGATGTTCCACAGCAGTACTGGCAAAATATTCTGTGGACAGATGAAACCAAAGTTGAGTTGTTTGGAGGGAACACACAACACTATGTGTGGAGAAAAAGAGGCACAGCACACCAACATCAAAACCTCAAACCAACTGTGAAGTATGACTGTAGGGGCATCATGGTTTGGGACTGCTTTGCTGCGTCAGGGCCTGGACGGATTGCTATCATCGAAGGAAAAATGAATTCCCAAGTTTATCAAGACATTTTGCAGGAGAACTTAAGGCCATCTGTCCACCAGCTGAAGCTCAACATAAGATGGGTATTGCAACAGGACAACAAAGGGAAGACACATACCCACAGGTATAGAGTGCTGCTCACCCCCGAGAGACAAAAATGGAAAGAATTCCCCCACGTTGGGGTTTTTAGGCAGCAAGTAATATAAAGAGTCAATGAGTGATGTGTAAAAAGGTAGATAGTTTATTTGTATGAAAAAATATAACGGCTAAGTTAAAAAATGAGCCCCAGTAGGAAAATAATAATAGAAAACGGGTATACACTTTGCAGACAAAAAATCTCATACCAACATTGTACAATAAGTGTCATATATATATGAGAACATGGCGCTGACACGTTTCAACCCACATAGGGGGGTCTTCTTCAGAGGGACAAGTCTGCTAGGAGAAATATCACATAAGTATATTTGGCAACTTAGTGTTACTAACAGTATAAAATATCTAAATAATAACATAGGATGCGGACATTAAGTGTAGTTACCCCAAAGTGTATATCCCTGAAGGGACAAAAGAGCAATGCTCCTACATGGAGAGCCTTTTAAAAGACACCTTACAACTCCCCCGAGAGATACCAAGAAACTCCACGGCCACTGCAACCTGGGAAGGCCTAAATCCAAAGGTATGGCTTGCGAGAGGTCACACGTGTGAGGTCCCCCCCCCTCTGTTAGCAAAAGTAGGGAAGGAAAGGAGCGCAAACACCAGTGGTCAGGATGTGTGCAGTCGGGACCTGTGGCAGAGATCCAAAAAGGAAACTGTATTTAATTAAATTAAACCTGCTTGAAATTACACAAACAGTGAGTAGTATCATTATCATAGTGTGGGCAAGACTAATATATGCCCACATTTCGACAAATTGTAAATTGAAATTGTATATATAAGGGAAGGGGGCTACAGAGTCCCAGATATCCATGCAGTATATAAACAGATAATGGTACCTGCAGCAAGTGAAGCAGTGAGGTGAGTGCGCAAGACAGTGAAAATAAAAATTAAAAAAAATTATAAAAAAAACCCTGTGATGGTGTAATAGGTGAAAAAAGGTGTGATGAGACATAGGAGGGAAAGAGATGTGACAAAGTAAAAAAGAATAGTGAACCGTGAAAGAAGTGTAAATGGAAAAAGGGAATAAGAGAGAGTGAGGGTAAAAGAATGCTAATGTGAAGTGTTGAAGTGGGAGAAAAAGAGAAGATAAGAAGGAAAAAACAAGGAAAAAGCGGAGAAGGACAAAAGAAAAAGAAAAAGAAACAGCAATGCGATTGAAAAAGAAAAAGAAAAAAGGGAGAGAGTGTTGGATATACAGGAGAAAAAGGGGGGTATGAAAAAATGAAAAGGGAAGAAGCCGCAAAGGACAGTGCGATGAAAAGGAAAAGCAAGTGAAAAACGGTGAACGGCAAACTAATACCATGACAAAAGTGATACTTAGAATCAGGAAACAAAGGGGCCAGGTGATTGGGGGTAGGAGTGCCTGTGGAGGAGGATAAGGTGAATGTGTGGAAAGTGAAGAACAGAAAAGTGACACGACACGCCAAGGCTGGCCTGGTGCAGGCATGTTATTAGGAATGTTACCTAGGTAGTCAGGAACTGTATATAGACTAAAGCCACCCAGTAAGGAAGAAAAAGGGGACTGGCGCTGGTGGTTTAACCCGGACTTAATCACAAGCGAAGTGACAATCAAAGGAACATCAGTCCCAGAGATAGAGGTCACACAGTCTAGAGATGGAAAAATAGATAATTTAAAATAATTAGTATATATAATCATATAAAAAAAAATAGTTGTATGGGGGTATTGCTGGGGTGGTATGTAAGTCTAGTACCAAAGTAAGTACATACCGCATGGAAGCTGGAGCTTCTGTTTATCCCTCTTGCTGGAATGGTGGAGGTGATATACATCACCACCAGTCCAGCTACATATAGGAAATGTTGTTGGCTATAACAGCCGGAAATCCACCACAGGTGGGTATCAATTGCACTCACCTGATCTATCCGGGTGATGCATGGCCGTCATGAAGGTCGGCCTCGTGTGGCCTCCCCGGCGTCCCGGAAGACCGAAAGCGACCCGAGACTACGTCATTCCCGACGTAATAGCGTGACGTCCACTCGGGGCCCCGCGCGTGTGCAGTGAGGAGAGGCGTCCAGGAATGTCCAGGGATGCCGCCGGCAAGGGGAGATGCACTCAGCCTAGGTCCTAGGACCAGCCCAGATACCCAGATCAGAAGGCGTGAGGAGGAGCACAAGGATGAAGGGTTGCCCCCCCCCCCCCTGCCAGGAAGACATAGCGGAGGAAGTCACCCGCCCAGTTCACCGCGGCCACGGAAATGAGGGGCAAATCTGGAGGGAGAGGTGGGTGGCCATAAAGGAGAAAAATATTTAATATATATGCAATACCAATCACATATAGTATGGCAATAATGCAAATTAAATTAAATAGAATAGAAAATACAAACAACATTAACTCATAAACTCATAGTATGGATGCATGAATCAGTACAAATATTTTGACTCATGTCATAATGATACATACTAGAATTGCATAGAAAACAAGAAACATCTGGTAAGTAGTGAGTACAGGTCACTCGCAGATGACATCATTAAACAGTACTTGATTGTAGCAAAAAACCTCATGCATCATACAAAGGATTAGTGGTAATAATAATAGTGAAAATAATGAGGAAAGACGGAGCAGGAAGTCAAAAGACACATCCACAGGGCCTATATATTATATTTGAAAATAATTATTGTGTCTTTCCAGAGGCAAAGCCACTTAAAAACAGAGCAAAGGAAATTGATTAGTTTAATCCGGGTACAGAAGTGGCATTTAATTTAAATATCCACCTCTGTTTCATGCTGAAGTAGTGTTTTGTTCCAATCACCGCCTCGATCTGGAATGTGGGTTCGATTGAGTGGGGTGAAAGAAACACTTGGCATCTTATAATTATGTACCACTACCACATGACGTCCCAGTGGCAAATAGTGATTGCCGATTTGCATGCTATAAATATGTTTGGACATGCGTCGATGGAATTCCTGCTTTGTCTTTCCAACATAAAACGCCCCCCCCCCCTCGCAAGACATGAGGTACACGACCCCACGTGTTTGACAGTTTGCGAAGTGCGAGGGGTGAAAAGTTTCCCCATTGGGGAGACGGAAAGTTTTCTCACGTTTAATGTATCTACAACATGAGCAGTGACAGCAGGGAAAAGAACCAAGGATAGAGCAGTGTTTCCCTCTCTTGGACTCATTTTTGAACTCACTCTGGACCAACTTGTCCTGCAGTGAGGTGGCCCGCTTAAAGGTGATTGCAGGACTAGCTAAAATGAAGCTACTGACCTTGGGATCGTCCGTAAGTATGGACCAATGCCTCTGGACAATGTTCCTGATGGCATGGTGCTGTTTAGAGAATCGCAGGATGATCCTGGTTGGATCCAAACCAGGGTCATTCTCGACTCTCTTCTTAAATAGGAGATCGTGCCGGGACTGTGCAGCAGTCTTGTTGTAAGCTTTACGCAAGCATGACCAGCTGTAGCCATGGGCCAGCAGTCTGGATTGAAGGTTGTGTGTTTCAAGTTTGAAGAGAGAATCATCGGAACAGTACCGTCGTAAACGCAGGTACTGTTCCGTAGGGAATAGATTGTTTGAGTGCAATCGGATGAAAACTCTCTGCATGGAGCACCGCATTGCCTGCGGTGCTCTTGGAGAATAATGTTGTAGAGATTTGGTTATCAGGAGTACGCCCAATTGTAACGTCTAGGAAGGTCATTTGGTTGCGGCCGTATGTCATTGTGAATTTGAGATTGCGCTCATTGTGATTAATGTGGGCAAAAAACTGCAGTAACAGGTGCTCTGATCCCTCCCAGATGACGAGGACATCATCAATGTATTGTAGCCATGGGGTGATATGGTTCGTATACATGACGAGGTCCTCGTCACCTAGGAGGGATTTCTCCCACTCCCCCAGGTACAAGTTGGCGTAGGCCGGGGCACAACATGTGCCTATGGCAACGCCTTGCAGCTGGAGGTAGTGGGAGTTATTGAACACAAAAAAGTTGTAATGCAATATGTAGTCCAACCCATCAATGATGAATTAATTTAGCGTCTGGTCATATTTACAGCTTTGTTGCAAAATCCCTTGTACAGTCGCGATCGTTATTGTGGGGGATCGAGCTGTACAGAGCCTCAACATCTATTGATACCAATAATGAACTGGCCGATAGATTTAAATCCTTTACTGTCTGTAATAGATGTATTGTATCATCCAAAAATGAAGGCATACATGTAGCAAACGGTTGGAGAAATTAGTCAATTATTTTGCTTAAATTTTTGGATATCGCTCCTTTGCCAGAGACGATGGGACGCCCAGGTGGTTGGGCCTGGCATTTGTGTATCTTAGGTAGGCTATAAAATGTAGCCACCTTAGGATATTTGTTCCTAATAAATTCATGTTGGTCTCTGGTAATTACCCCTCTATCCAAGGCTGAGTCAATTAGATCATAAAACTTGGTATAGTATGCTTGTATTTGTTTGATAGGAATGAGTGTGTACCAATCTTTATTATCCAAGATATCCTGACACATGCGTACATAGTCAGGATTATCCATAATGACCACATTTCCTCCCTTGTCCGAGGGAATAATAATTGGAAGTAATATTGGTGTTGTTACACAGCGCCTCAGCGGCTTTGGCTTCTTCAAGAGTCAAATGAGTTTTCTTATGTGAGAGTTTGCAAATATCTCAAATTGTTTGTTTGACAAATGTGTCAATACTTGAGTTGAGACTAAGAGGAGGGAATTTGACAGAAGGTTTTTTAAATTTAACATTATGACTAGGTGTAGGTGTATTAACACTTTCAAGTAACATATCCAGGTCTATTTGATCTATTAAATTGAGGGTATTATTTTTCTGAAAGAGCAATGTCAGGTCACGTAGGGCTTGGAACTCCCTCATGCTGAAGTCTGACCAATCAGTGGTGTCGATGTGTGTGTCGGTCTTTGCGTACAGGCTCTTGATAAGGAACCTGCGTGCAAAGAGCTGGAGGTCTGTGATTACTTCGAACAAGTCGAAGTTCTCCTGTGGACAAAAGGTTAGTCCACGGGAGAGGACATTAATTTCAACTGGGGACAGAGTGTAAGATGAAAGATTGATCACACTATAGGATTCGGATGAATCCGTGTGATATACGCGTCCAAATTTCCTGTTCCCCTGTTTAGTTGGGGTGAGGAAAGTCCCAGTGTCGGGTTTAAAAGATTCTGACGTGTAGAGTTTGGCCTTCCTGTTGTGTGATTGTTAGATGCTGTAGTTGTTAGATTCTCAGACACCACAGCATCCATATTTGAGATATCATCTTGGATGTCAGGGACAGGTAAGTGCTAATTAATGGGAGCATCTTGGCTATTAAGTCTCACCTCTGCATCAATGTCAGTTTCTTCCTATCCTGCTCTGGGGAGCCCTTATTGTTGTGACTACGTTTGAATTTCCCCCTCCCTTTATGTGGGATATTAGCATTTTGGTTGGGATTAGATGTGCTTCTGGACTTGAATGCATTCTTATGCCCCGTACACACGGTCGGATTTTCCGACGGAAAATGTCCTATCGGACAAAGTTGTCGGAAATTCCGACCATGTGTAGGCTCCATCGGACCTTTTCCGTCGGATTTTCCGACGGACAAAGTTTTTATCTCCTGCTCTCAAATTTCCGACAACAAAGTCCTATCGGACTTTTTCCGATCGTGTGTAGCGAATTCCGACGGACAAAGTGGCACGCATGCTCAGATCACATTACAAGACCAAAGCTATTGGCTACTAGCCTCTACGTAGTCCCGTCGGTTTGTGTAATTTCAAGCCGGTTTAATTTAATTAAATACAGTTTCCTTTTTGGATCTCTGCCACAGGTGCCGACTGCACACATCCTGACCACTGGTGGGTGCGCTCCTTTCCTTCCCTACTTTTGCTAAGAGAGGGGGGGAGGGAGGACCTCACACGTGTGACCTCTCGCAAGCCATACCGTTGGATTTAGGCCTTCCCAGGTTGCAGCGGCCGTGGAGTGTCTTGGTATCTCTCGGGGGAGTTGTAAGTAGTCTTTTAAAAGGCTCTCCATGTAGGAACATTGCTCTTTTGTCCCTTCAGGGATATACACTTTGGGGTAACTATACTTAATGTTCGCATCCTATGCTATTATTTAGATATTTTATACTGTTAGTAACCCGCGGGATTATCCTCTGGACTCAAGTCCAGCGGACAATCCCCTCGTGTGTGGGCGTCGGCGGACTTTTTGGCGCCAAAGTCCGGCGGACCAAAGTTTTAAGTTTGGTTTTAAAATTATCCGCTGGACTTGGCAGTCCGGCGGACAATCCTGCCGTTAGTAGGCTAGTCCGCCGGACTTTTTAAATGAACGGACTTGCCGCTCATCGGCAAGTCCGTTCATTTAGCACGTGACTTCAGGTTACGTAGCTAGCGTAGGCAGTAAATGCCGCCGTGCTAGCTCCGTCACCTGGCATGGATTTAAAGGGACTCCCCACGCCGAAAAACGGCGTGGGGGTTCCCCCCAAATCCATCTCAGACCCTTATCCGAGCACGCAGCCCGGCCGGCCAGGAAAGGGGTGGGGACGAACGAGCGCCCCCCCCTCCTGAGCCGTACCAGGCCGCGTGCCCTCAACATGGGGGATGCCCTGGGGAAAGGGGGGCCGTGCGGCCCCCCCACCCCAAAGCACCTTGTCCCCATGTTGATGAGGACAAGGGCCTCTTCCCGACAACCCTGGCCGTTGGTTGTCGGGGTCTGCGGGCGGGGGCTTATCGGGATCTGGGAGCCCCCTTTTATAAGGGGGCCCTCAGATCCCGGCCCCCCACCCTATGTGAATGAGTATGGGGTACGATGTACCCCTACCCATTCACCTAAGGTGTAAAATGTAAAGTAAAAAAACACACACACTTTTGAAAAAATATTTTATTGCACTGCTCCGGGGGTCTTCTTCCGTCTTGGGGGTCTTCTCGCCGGACTCCTCCGCCATTTACCAAGCTCTTTTACCAAGCGGAGAAGTCCGGCTACCTTCTTCATCGTCGCCGCCGTCGTCTGGGGGTCTCGATCCGCCTTCGGGGGGTCTTCAGGGGTCTTCCGGGGTCTCTTCTGTTCTTGCGGCGGTCGTCGTTTTCCTTGTGATGTCACAGTCCCAGAGGATGCTGGGACTGTGACATCACAGGGGGCGGGGTCACCATGTGACATGAGCATGTGACCCTGTCCCCATGTCCCTATATAAGTCCCAGCACAGCGCGGCTCTGCCATTCCGGCCAGAGAGAGCGACGTCTCAACATCAGAAGAAGAAGAAGAAGAAGAAGGAGAAGGCGGAAGAAGAAGAAGAAGGTGGCGCAGAAAGCGACGACAGCGGCAAGAACAGAAGAGACCCCGGAAGACCCCCGAAGACCCCCGAAGGTGGATCGAGACCCCAGACGACGGCGGCGACGACGAAGAAGGTAGCCGGACTTCTCCGCTTCGTAAAAGAGCTTGGTAAATGGCGGAGGAGTCCGGCGAGAAGACCCCCAAGACGGAAGAAGACCCCCGGAGCAGTGCAATAAAATATTTTTTCAAAAGTGTGTGTGTTTTTTTACTTTACATTTTACACCTTAGGTGAATGGGTAGGGGTACATCGTACCCCATACTCATTCACATAGGGTGGGGGGCCGGGATCTGAGGGCCCCCTTATAAAAGGGGGCTCCCAGATTCCGATAAGCCCCCGCCCGTAGACCCCGACAACCAATGGCCAGGGTTGTCGGGAAGAGGCCCTTGTCCTCATCAACATGGGGACAAGGTGCTTTGGGGTGGGGGGGCCGCACGGCCCCCCTTTCCCCAGGGCACCCCCATGTTGAGGGCACGCGGCCTGGTACGGCTCAGGAGGGGGGGGCGCTCGCTCGTCCCCACCCCTTTCCTGGCCTGCCGGGCTGCATGCTCGGATAAGGGTCTGAGATGGATTTGGGGGGACCCCCACGCCGTTTTTCGGCGTGGGGATTCCCTTTAAATCCATGCCAGGTGACGGAGCTAGCGCGCCGGCATTTACTGCCTACGCTAGCTACGTACCTGAAGTTACGTTCGAAATGAACGGACTGCTCCGTGTGTGGGCAAGTCCGTTCATTTTCAAAAGTCCCGCGGACTTTGTCCAGCGGATTGTCCGCCGGAGAAGTCCGGGCGTGTGTGGGCAAGTCCACACGCTCGGAAAGTCCTGCGAAGCCAGCTGGAAAGTCCGGCGGATTGTCCGCTGGACTAGGTCCACCGGGAAAAGTCCCTTCGTGTGTATGCGGCATAAGTTGCCAAATATACTTATGTGATATTTCTCCTAGCAGACTTGTCCCTCTGAAGAAGACCCCCCTATGTGGGTTGAAACGCGTCAGGGCCATGTTCTCATATATATGTCACTTATTGTACAATGTTGGTATGCGATTTTTTGTCTGCAAAGTGTATACCCATTTTCTATTATTATTTTCCTACTGGAGCTCATTTTTTAACTTAGCTGTTATATTTTTTCATACAAATAAACTATCTACCTTTTTACACATCACTCATTGACTCTTTATATTGCTTGCTGCCTAAAAACCCCAATGTGGGGGAATTCTTTCCATTTTTGCAACAGGACAACGACCCAAAGCATAGAAGTAAATCAACAACAGAATGGCTTAAACAGAAGAAAATAAGCCTTCTGGAGTGGCCCAGTCAGAGTCCTGACCTCAACCCGATTGAGATGCTGTGGCATGACCTCAAGAAAGCAATTCACACCAGACATTCCAAGAATATTGCTGAACTGAAATAGTTCTGTAAAGAGGAATGGTCAAGAATTACTCCTGACCGTTGTGCACATCTGATCTGCAACTACAGGAAACGTTTGGTTGAAGTTATTGCTGCCAAAGGAGGTTCAACCAGTTATTAAATCCACGGGTTCACATACGTTTTCCACCTGCACTGTGAATGTTTACATGGTGTGTTCAATAAAAACACGGTAACATTTCATTCTTTGTGTGTTATTAGTTTAAGCAGACTGTGATTGTCTATTGTTGTGACTTAGATGAAGATCAGATCACATGTTATGACCAATTTGTGCAGAAATCCATATCATTCCAAAAGGGTTCACATACTTTTTTTTGCAACTGTACATGCTGTAAGTCAGGGGTAGCCAAGTTTCATCCACCTTCTGCCCAGGGACCCACCCACACCAGAACATAAAGGGCACAGAACTCCACCCACTAGCATCACCCAGGGGAGTGGTCTGTCTACAAGGGATACCAACACCTGCTTGCAAATGTGTCACACAGCAAACACCAAAGGGGGGGGGACAGGTGGCCCTCCAATCACAGGACTGGGTTACTTTAAACACATATAATATATGTGAACGTCTTCACGTGCAAAACAATTTGTGATTCTATTAAGATAAATGTATGATGTACCCACCTCTGCCACACTGCACAGCCAGGCAGGATTGGATTTACAATGCCGTTTCTTATGTCCCCTCTCCATCTCTGACTTGTTTGTATGATAAAGAGTCAGCATTGTTCTCTCTGTCCAAAGAGCAGGGAAGTGATCCTGGAAGCAGAATCACCTCCCTAAATGCTGACCTAGGAAATAATAGAATTTATCTTTTAGGTCAACATGTAGGAAACAGGACTGTGAAGAGGCATTTTATTGTGCCTGCCAGATCTGCAATATAATGTCTCAATATTTGCTTTGTGCCAATTTGGGGGGGGGGGGGGGCACAAATAAATCAGCCACTATGTTTTGGGTAGCGGGTTAAAGCCAGACAACAATGGAAGATAAGGAACATAGATATCCCTGGTGGGATATAATCACAGGATCCAGAGCAAGTATATTGACTATTTTTTTATTTTTTCAGTAAAACTTGATTGCCTTCTTGTAACAATACGTCTATTGTTGGTTTTCTTTGCTCCTTTTATAATAAATCAGCCCCAGGCTGACAACCTGTCATGCGCAGTATGGATATTTCAATATACCCAAAAATGGTGAAGCTAATGCCAAGTATTAACCAAACTTGGTGTGACAGCTTTAGAAATCCAGATTGATGACATCATGGAAATTTTTTTACTATTTGATCCGTTTCAGATATAACTTTAGTCAGATATAACTTTAGTTATAGTAAAATGTTCCCTAAAGTATTTCTTTAAAAAAAGTTTAATGTTCCATTAGTTTGATATTTCACAAGTATAAAGTTTTATTTTCCAATAAGTGTTTCCACTCTTGTTCGTTAAACACTCTATAATGGCAGGCAGGAAAAGTGGATTTGGAAAACAGCTGTTCTGGAAAAGTCACCCATCACTATAGATTCCCAATGTCAGACATGCAGGAGCAGGTGTTCACAATAGGACCCTGGTAAAAAAGAAAAAACACCAAAGTACAGAGCTACCAACAACTAATTTGTCTTATCCATGTGTCTGGGTCCCCAGTGGGGTGATTTTTCTTCCCAATTGTCCAAAAATCCAAGATTTGGAGTTGCCACCAGAACAGGAATAATGGAATTGGGGACACTTGTTCCAATGACAACTCTAAAGCCCCATACACACGGTCGGATTTTCCGATGGATTCTGTCCTATCGGACAATGTTGTCGGAAATTGTAGGCACCATCGGACATTTTCCATCGGATTGTCCGACGGACAAAGTTGTATCTCCTGCTCTAAAAATTTTCCAACAACAAAGTCCGATCACACCAATACCGATCGTGTGTAGCGAATTCCGACGGACAAAGTGCCACGCATGCTCAGATCACATTACAAGACCAAAACTATTGGCTACTATTGGCTACTAGCCTCTACGTAGTCCCGTCGTAGGCAACAAACGTCACCGCGTTCAGAATGATCGGATTTTCCGACAACTTTGTCCGACCGTGTGTATGCAACACCAGTGTCGGACTAAATCCGTCGGACAAAATCCAATGGATTTTGTACGGGGCATAAGAAGAATTATTCCCTTAATATGGATAGATTGTCCCTTACTTTCATTGTTTCTATGGGATAGAAAGTGAAGGGATGTCTTCCCAATGGCACACAGATAGTAAACAAAAAAAATCATGGTGGGCTTTAAACATTTTCAATGTTTTGGCTTTACGTATCCTTTAAGCTGGGGATCAGGAACCCATAGGTTGCAATCTACTGCCCCGTACACACGGTCGGAAATTCCGACGGAAAAAGTCCGATGGAGCCCACACGCGGTCGGATTTTCCGACAACATGGTCCGATAGGACATTTTCCGTCGGAAATTCCGACCGTGTGTACGGGACATAACAGTAGATCGTGGACAGGTGACTGGTAGATCGTGGTTTGGGCTTGCTGACCCACCATCCCAAAGCATCAAACAGAATGCAATTCAGTGGAACTACTTGTAATGTTGGAACTAGTAGGGAGCAAGAGTGGCATAAGCTGATGCCTCCTCTGTAATGCTGGCTCCAGGCCCATGCAGAGTGATACCAATTGAACTCCACCTCTTATCCTGGCTAGCCAGAGTGGTGCCAGCAGCAGGAAAGAAGAGATCTTCAGGTCAGTGTGAATAATACACCCCGAGTATAATATTATAGGGCTGCTTTCACACTGATGTGCTGCTATTTTCCCACACCACTGGTGCAGCGCACTGTACCTGCAGCTTTTCTGATGGTTTGCTGCACTTAGCCATAGGCTTCTATTATATCCTGCGGGTTTGTTGCACTTTCTGAATGCAGGAGTTTTGGGGCGCTTTCAGAAAGTGCATCACACCTGCAGGATATAATATAAGTCTATAGCAAAGTGCAGCTAACCCAGGAAAGTCGCAGATGCACTGCGCTGCACCTGCAGTGCAGGTAAACCGCAGTGCATCAGTGTGAAAGCATCCTTATAGGGAGCTCAGGACAGTAAGGGTTAATTTACATTTGCAGTTTGGAGGGTGGGAAAACCCCATAGTTAAAATGTGTTTTTATCACCCCCGCCCCAACCGTACCCCTTTTAGCTGCAGTGGCCAGGGGTGTACACATTTCCCAGCCGCAGCAGGAGTTATATGCCCTGTCGCGGTTAGTGGGTGTAGCACCAGCCAAGCATGACCCATTTAAGTGAATGTGGCCACTCTGCGAGTGCCCTGCAACCTTGTGCAGTACAGAAAGCAAGGCGTTAAAGCAGGCAGTGTTGAGTTGCTTTCTCACCACTTGCTTAAACCCCTTGGACCCCACAGAAGCATGCAGTTGCATGATGCTTGCAGAGTGGCCCCATTTACTTGAACGGGTAGCAATTGCCATGTGGTAGCACCCACCAAAAGCAACAGGAGGGTTAATTCCTGCTGCAGCATGTGTACACCTTTGTCTGATGCCTCAGCACTAAAGGGGGTAGGGAATGGGGGCAGTAAAACACTATACAAACGCGATTCAATCGCTGTGAACAAGCCCTAAAGGTGCTGTTGCCGAATGTAATTATGGGCTCATTCACAAGTGCAGCAGGCTTTGCTGCTCCTCTGAAAAGTGATCCTAGTGTGTTTGACAGGTGGGGAGGAGGCAATATGTTGCCTCCTCACCACTAGGGTTGAGCCGAACACCCCCCCCCCCCAGTTCGGTTCGCAGCAGAACATGTGAATAGGCAAAAAATGTTTGCGAACACCGTTAAAGTCTATGGGACACGACCATGAAAAATTAAAAGTGCTAATTTTAAAGGCTTTTATGCAAGTTATTGCCATAAAAAGTGTTTGGGGACCTGGGTCTCATTGCAAAATCATTGCAAAAAAAAGTTTTAAAAATAACAGTTTTTCAGGAGCAGTGATTTTATTAATGCTTAAAGTGAAACATTAAAAATGAAATATTCCTTTATCGTGCCTGGCGGGTGTCCTTAGTATGCCTGTAAAGTAGCGCATCTTTTCCATGTTTATAACAGTGCCACTGTAAAATGAAATTGACAGGAAAAAATTTAATTTAAAACTGCTCACGGCTGTAATGTATTGTCGGATCCCGGCAATATAGATAAAAATACCAAAAAAAATGGCGTGGATGTCCCCCCCAAAATCCATACCAGGCAATTCAGGTCTGGTATGGATATTAAGGAGAACCCCACACCAAACTTTTAAAAAAAATGGCTTGGGGGTACCCCAGGCCCCAAGGCACTATATACTCTGAACAGCAGTATATACAGTATACTATACGGCCTGCCCTATATTCTCTGAAGAAAATTGGGCCTTAGGTGTTGGTGGTACCAGAACACTGTAAGCCTTCACAGTTACACTTGTTGGACGCAGGAACGGGCCCTGCTGTGAAATATTATATTAAGAATTGTAATTACATGCGCCTATTAAACAGGGGCAGAAAAATTGGGCCTTTGGTTTTGGTGGCGCCAGAACACTGTAACCCCTCACAGATACTCTTGTTGGGGCGCAGGAATGGGCCCTGCTGTGAAATATTATATCAAAAATTGTAATTACATGCCCCTGTTAAACAGAAACTGAACACAGTGTATTAGATACTGTATACGCCGCCTGCACTGTATTAGAAACTGTACTATGGCTGCACTGTATTGTCTACACCACCAGAAGTGTAGTATAAACTGTACACCACAGAATGCACTGTAGATATAGGCTACACTGGATGCAGAGTATATATATATATATATATATATATATATATATATATATATATAGAGAGAGAGAGAGAGAGAGAGAGAGAAAGAGAGAGAGATATAGATAGATATATATCTATACCCTATATATATATATCAAATTATATATTCAGTGCAGGTAGTGTATTAATAAATATATACAGTATCTCACAAACGTGAGTACACCCCTCACATTTTTGTAAATATTTTATTATATCCTTTCATGTGACAACACTGAAGAAATGAATGAACACATGTTCCACATGTAGTGGTGGATACCCATACAAATGGCCTGTGGTGGTCCCAAAAACACATTCTATAGAAGTACAGATGGTTAGAATACTAAAGAGTATCTTTTAAAATGTGAGTTTCAGGTTACTCATTCATTGGATTTCAGTTCTCTGAACAGTAATCAATCTTTTTATAGTATGAATAGTTTTGCTAAAAAAATGCTTAAAATCGCAAACACTAAAAAATTCTATTGCAAAAATGCGGCAAAACTGGCGTTTTTAAAGCAACATTCTACAGCTAATGATACTGGCATTTTTATAATGCCCAGTGTGCATGAGGCCTAAAGCTGAATGTAACCACCATGTAACATCGGCACAATATCATCCAGCCACAAATGACCTGATGCTAGCTTTAAGGAAGATAGTGCAACAGAAACAGAATTAGCTGGCTCAAGAGGTATCGGCACTGGACTGTTTTTTACTATGTTGTCGATTACTCCAGTTTAGCAAGGAAGTACAACAAAGGACAAAACTAATCAGGAAACTGTATGATATGAAAAAGCCATATTGACTGTCTAACCCTCTTTATTTGGTGTATGGGTCAGATGTAGAGTATTAGGACTTTACTTTATATATGCAATTGATTTATGGATGTTTAGATGCAGAATTTGATTTATTGTGCTAATCCATTGTTAATCTATTTCTTCTGGCCTGTCGGTGTCATTAGCTACTCATCATTACTCTATTACTCTATAGTGTCTATAGTTACTAATTTTGGCTTTAGGGGGCTAGAAAACTCTTATTGGTCTTTCATAGTAATTTATGTCAATTGATATGTTGCTTCAAGCTATATAGTGTAATAATAGTTCTTTATAGTCTGGGTTCCCCTTCTAGCACTGTGGGCTTTTCCAGGTCATGTCTGGTCCAAAGACTTATGACTAGTTGTATTAACAAGTTGGAAGATGGATAAGCATCAGCTCATGCTGACATCAAATATTATTGCCCTGCTGGTAATCTTTAACAGGCTCCTTGCACAGTCAGCTCACTTAGGTATTTTACAGAAATCTCCAGTAGGGATATTTACTATTAGGATCAACCATTCTCACATATTTGAGTCCTCCTGAAATTCACAAAACCTTATTTTTTTATTATAGCTGTAGACAGATAATCGAACAACCTGGAAAAGTGCCATGGGGCTGCCTGGTAAAGGATCCAACAAAATAATCGTATACGGTGTTAGGAGAGTTATATGGTAATATGATCTTTACAGATTAGTACAATTCAAGAAGATTGGCAGCCCGACTTTACCATTATTTGCTGCAATTCACTATTTAGGGAATCTGCATGTGATCTGTACAACTTTATGCATTGATTGTTGAAGACAGGAATAGTCACTGTAGGAATGAGTTAGTTGTTAAGTGTGTATATGCCTATTGCTTTAATGAAATGCTTAGTGTTCAGTTAATTTTTTTTCTGCTTAGTAGTAGGTATGTGTATATAATTTTTGTAAATGCATGTTATAAATGCTGTATATATGCTATAGTTATTTGTTGGTAATATTGCCAGTTAAACTTTACATGTTTAACTGAATGTACAGTAGCTTGGCTGCTCTAGGTCATGGTGTGAGCACAGGTCTGGTGCACACTTTCTAAATTTAAGTTTAAGTTAGTTATTGCTGGGACTGGGAGGGAAGGCCAGCAACAGTAGAAGCATTGAAGGACAGTGTGAGCAGGCAGGGCCAGCAGTTGCAATTTAATTTCAAAACCCATAGCCTATTCTTACAGGAAATAAATTCAAAACACGGAGTGAAAGTTGCTCAACCATCAGTAGAAGTAACTGGAGTATGGAATCCTACTACACCTGTCAGAGCCAATAAATGGTGCTCCCTGTCACCTATGGAATGAAGGAGATGGAATGTGAAGTAGCACGATGCTGACTTTACACTGTACTACAGAAAGGGCCTGTACCACAGCGGCTGGTAAAGGGATACAGCATTGTGATTGTGAAAGACTGCTGACCAAATTCATAATAGAGGAATGACCAAGCTGGTGTGAAATGTGCCAGCTGTAGGAACAAATCAGTGGGTTCTCTAGTTAGATCCCTTTAGCTGTGACAAATTGAGAGATGCTGTAAGTAGTTGGCTGTCTATCCGGATCCCTGAACATTTGAATCTGTAATACTGAAGTAATCCCAATCTGGCCCAAGGTAATAATAGTTCTGAATTGCAGGCACCATATAGTCTCTGTCTGATTATTGTTTCCATATAGTGAACCTTGGATCCCATGCTTTGTTTAGGAATAAAATAGTAACTAAATTCTTACCCCCATCACTTAACCTATGCCTTAGCTTTCAATCTCTAACACTTTAAGCCCAACTCTGGGCTACATTTTTTCAAAGGTCCCCACATCTCTTTCCACCACTAGATGTTCTCTGTGTTTTGGATTAAATGATGCTGGGTGTTATCAACCTGGTAGACTTAGGACCACTGTGAGTATACAGTGTCATGAATCTGCTCCATTAGGGGATGTCACCATGGCACGCTGCACTTGCAGTATAATGATGCAGAGCGCAGTGATGACACTTCCTGAATCATAGAGGACCAATCACCACCAACATATTCATAACGTACATTAAAAACCCCAAAAGCATAAAATACACACTGGGGTCCCTCCAGGGGGCAGAGGTGGATAGGGCAGAGTTAGGCTTTAAAGTGTATGTAAACATTAAAACTTTACTTCACTATGGGCACAATTCACTAAGCAATATTTTACCGCATCCACGTATGCGATAAAATAATGCATAACGTTTTGAAAAAAAAACTGCAATTCACGAAGAAACTCCTTAAACCATTAAATCTTGCTGTGTTATCTTTCCGAAGTATGCCTTAAATACCACATAAAAATGTGCGGTAAGTTTATTGTAAGTGTAAGACAGCCAGCAATTTAGTCATGGCTGGTATGACATGGTGTTGAGGGCTTTAGGTACTCTATGAGTTGGGTATACAGCTCCATGGTAAGTGGCTTGGATAACTGGAACTTCTGCAGGATATCAGCATTGGCAAATTGATCCAGCAATGTGCACTCCTTAAAGCTTCTTTCCTTTAAAAGGACCACTTGAGATCTTCTCCTCATCTGCAATACTTTCAATTCCAGAAGACTGGATTCAAAGGGCTCCATCCTCCAGAAACAACTCCTGACTAAAATCTAGCTGATACCTGCTACAACTTGCACTTTCCCACCTATTTTTTAAACCAATCACGTGGGGGTCTGACCATCGCCATAGTTACCAGTACTTAATTACTGCATGCATTCATTTTTTAATTTCCTTCTGTGAATTGACCTTTAATGCCTTTTTATGCGGTACTTAACAAGCATTTTTGGTGTTTGCGCTAAATACCGCATACGAGCAATAGTGAATTTACATTTTCATTATTACATGCATTAAGTGGTCACCATCATAACGCATGGGATATCCTTTAGTGAATATAGTGTTTATTTTTGTTAAGATGATTTTTGTAATTTTTTTTTTTATTGATTAATGATGATCAATTTTGGGAAGGACTTACGTATACAGGGAAACCTTGGTTTGCGAGCATAATTTGTTCCAGAAGCATGCTTGTAATCCAAAGCACTCTTATATCAAAGTGAATTTCCCCATAGGAAATAATGTAAACTTCGATGATTCGTTCCACAACCATTTATTCATATAAAAATGATTACGGCAAATAAAATACAGTATAAAGTGTACTGTAAACATAAAACAAATAAAACCGCACTTCAAAATACAGTACTGTACAGTAGTAGGAATACTGTACTGTACCTCTGTGTTGCAAAAGTTTTAAGGTAAAAAATTTGCACAGTGACAATGTTAAGGAGTCTGGTGCTCGCCTATTTAACCACTTGACCACTGGGCACTTAAACCCTCTTCCTAACCAGACCAATTTTCAGCTTTCGGTGCTCTCACACTTTGAATGACAATTACTCAGTCATGCAACACTGTACCCATGTGAAATTTGTGTCCTTTTTTTCACACAAATAGAGCTTTCTTGTGGTGGTATTTAATCACCACTGGGTTTTTTTTTTTTTTGCGCTATAAATCCAAAAAGACTGAAAATTTGGTAAAAAATAAATAAATAAATTCTTTGTTTCTGTTAAAATTTATTGCAGAGTATTGGCACAGTATTGGCACAGTATTGGCGAGTATTGCACAGTGTTGCAGAGTATTGGCAGAGTATTGTACAGTGTTGCAGAGTATGGGCAGAGTATTGTCACTGAGCAGCGCTGTGGGCACTACACATCCAGCCCACAGCGCTGCTGCAATCTCTCCCCCTCTCCCCTCGAGAGGAGGGAGGAACCGGCATCATGACGTGACGCCGGTTTGTTTACAAGTGATCGCTCCGTCATTTGACGGAGTGATCACGTGGTAAACAGCCGCTATCAGTGGCCATTTACCGTGGTCCGTGATGCAGTCATGGACGTTCTCGGTTGCGTGCCCCAGGGGGTGTCGGAGCAAGATTCTGGGTGGACTTCCATGGACGCCCTCCCAGAATAAGCCGACCGCGCTATAGCCGTCTTTCGGCTATGACCCAGTCGGCAAGTGGTTAAAGCCGCTGTGTATACTGTATGTAGAGTAAAGCCGCTGGTGTACACAGCTCTGTATGTGGCCAGAGGTTGGTGCTCATCTATTTAAAGCCGCTCTGTATACAGTACTGTATGTTCAGTAAAACTGCTGGGAACTGTTGACATCACTTCCGGGTATGCCTGCTCCTGCTGGGAGTGTCTGAGTGTCTCCAGGAAGCGCTGGGAGCCACAATCGCCTGCAAATCTCTGGCCACATACAGAGCTGTACTGTATGTACACCAGTGGCTTCACTGTACATATACAAAGCGTCTGTACATGGATGAGCAGCAGACTCCTTCCCATTGTGAGTGTAATTCTTTTTTTTTTACATAAAAAACAAAAAAACAAAAACAAAAACAAAAAATGCTCGTATATCAAGACAGCGCTCACAGATCAAGGCAAACCTTTTTTTAAAAAGTTGCTCGTCTTTAAAAACGCTTGTAAACTGTGTTACTCATAAACCAAGGTTTCACTGTACTTTAACCCTACATTGAAATTAAGGCCTTTGCACTTCCTCCTAACATTTAACACTAAGCCTGCTGATCCATGACCCCAACCCTAGCCTGACAGAACCCCTAAATTAAGCTTTAGTTCTAAACCAACCCCCTTGTACACACCTCATCCTTGGCTGGGGGCAACTGCAATGCTGTGTCAAAACACACTGGAACCAAGTTATGAAAACCAATAATGTTTACTGTTAACTAAAGAAAACACATATGAGAGATAATGAAGCTGCACACCCCAAAAAATTGCAATATGGGATGGTTCCCCCAAGGGTTTTCTTTTAGCAGCAAATTAAATTGATCAGGAAGGGATAACTATTGCTAAAAATCCTTTATTGTACCAAGATACATTTCAATAACATGTATTGGTTAAAATATGAGCTCTGGTTAAACAATACAAAACAGATTCCATAATATATAGCGATATTGACACAGTGGAGCAAAACATTACATTACAGAATGCCAGCCACATTAATACCCCAACGCGTTTTGACCCATACAGTCATGGCCTTCCTCAGGGGGATTATTTACTCTAAAAGATATATCTAAAATAACTCAGAATTCAAAGCGTTTGGTATATTTACCGATAAAAGATGGAATTTAGAACAAAAATCCTATAGCCAAAAATGTTAAAGAAGATTTCTTTTAAATTTCTGGTTATAGAATTTCTGTTCTAAAATCCATCTTTTAGAGGTAAATATACCATTGTTCTGCAATAAAGAATTTTTATCAATAGTTATCCCTTCCTGATTAATTTAATTTGCTGCTAAAAAAAACCCTTGGGGGAACCATCCCATATTATAATGTTTACTGTTAAAACACATTGCTTCCGGGAATAATTCCATATCAACATTGGTACGTTCAGCTTTTATTATAAGCTTAGAAATTATCACCTGTGTAGGCTTTATACACAATTATTGTGGATTTTTGTTGATTGTGCTTTAATATGCATTCTGTATGACTGGCTGACAGTTAACTATGCGTCACTGGGCAGATATACATACAATTTCTGTATATAATGATTTTGACCATTTCGGTTTTAACTACAGCAATAATAAAGAAACATGAAAAAGTATTAGGTATAAAGAATGTATAGCTTGTAAAAAGCAAGAATGTGTTTAGACTAAAAAGCCGCATTAAGTGTTAACTGGTTGTTATCGTTACACAAATTCTACAGGAAGGGCAAGCAGCAGAATAAAAATAAAGAGCCATTGAGAGCTGAAGCACAGGGGTCAGTGTCCTGGCCACACACCTTGCCAAGTGAAGGTTTACTTTCTGGGAATTGTCCCCAGGGTGTTCTGGAGACTGGCTATACTGAGCAACAAGGAGACAGAAATATGACTGATTGGAGGTGGTTTCACAGGATATGATGACTGCGGAATAAGGGTAAGCTGTAAATATTGGATCCCAGAAATAACTCCATTCAAATAAATGTTCAAATTAAAGCTTTTATTTACCTACTCATTATTATTACCATTGCATTTAGGAACTTTGCCCTAAAACGCAGCACATATTTACCAATCCAAAAAAACGCCTTGTCTTTTCGCTAAAGAATCAAATATAAAACAAAGCAGTCATTATGTTTCTGATCAGGTCACATGCTCAGCAGCAGAAATCTTCCTTCTTATGCCCTGTACACACGATCGGACATTGATCGGACATTCTGACAACAAAATCCCATGTTTTTTTTCCAGACGGATGTTGGCTCAAACTTGTCTTGCATACACACGGTCACACAAAGTTGGTCAGAAATTCCAAACGTCAAGAACGCGGTGAGGTACAACACGTACGACGAGCCAAGAAAAATTAAGTTCAATAGCCAGTGCTGCTCTTCTGCTTGATTCCGAGCATGCGTGGCACTTTGTGTGTCGGAATTGTGTACACACGATCAGAATTTGCGCAAACGGATTTTGTTGTCGGAAAATTTGAGAGCCAGATCTTAAATTTTGTGCAACGAAAATTCCGATGGAGCCTACACACGCTCGGAATTTCACAACAAGCTATGGTCGCACATTTTCCATCGGAAAGTCCGACCGTGTGTACAGGGCATAAGACTAACACTATAACCTTTTGTTACTTCCTTACGGTTTCTCTTTCTTACATTGCCCACTTATCACAAGGGATGCTCACAGAGATTTGGGCAATACGTAACAAGCAGTAAGCACTGCAGAATAAACATTCATGCAGTTTCATCCTTGTGGATGTTACAAGATGGAAGGGTTTTTTATAGAACAATCCTTGTAACTAGTTATAATTATTCTACACATATTTGTTGGCAGGTGGTAGAAGACATATAAAGGGATAGTAAAATAACAACAGACAAAACTGTAATGTTACAAATGTACATTCTCACAGTTGTGAAGCACAAATGTAAAGGAAGAAATGTGCTTATAATTTAGATCTGAGCTGCAGGCAACAAGGGCCCTTTCACATGGGCGGACCGATCAAACCCTTCAGTCTCCTCTATAGAGCGGCGGGTGTCAACTGACGTGTCAGTTGACACATGTCATCTTCCGATCTTGTCTGCTAAAGACAAACAGATGGGGATCCATTCCCCATCCGTCTGGTGGTTCAGATGGGATGGGAGTTGGGTGTAAATGGACAGGTGATCCGTTTACATCCGGCCAACCCACAGAGGAAAGCAGCCTGTGTGTGTCTGCTTTGCATCAGCGGAGAGGACATGGACCAGCCATCCACCTGCTCAGTGCGGACAAATTCTCCGCTTTGCAGGTGGACTTCAACAGAGCCCACCCCATATGGAAGGGGCCTAATATGTACAGTTAATATACAAGCAAGTGCCTGCTTTACTTTGGTTATATAGTTACACAGGTTGAAAAAAAGCACATGGTTACTGAGTTATAAAAACATTGTTTCAGGACCCTTAAATATAACCCCTTGCCACCAGCTAGACTGTTAAGAGGGTCTTAATGTAGGGAGGTGGAGACAGGCAAAAAAGATTATTGGTGTAATGATGTAGACTCTGCCAAATGGCAATGATGCCGGATTTATGCAGTTACCATCAAATGAGAGGTCAATCATCTACAGCTCATGGAAACCCTAGCAACCTCTGGAGGAACCCTAGTTGAGAATGGCTTTACTTAAAGTGGTTGTAAACCTCACACTATAAGAATGAACAAAGAACTTCCTTCTATACTGTATGCTTGTCTCTATCCAAAGCTCTAGGTGTGATTTCTGTCTGCTGTCTCATTCCTCTTTTATCTGCATGAGTCACTTCTGACATGTTTTCTCAACACCAAGAGATAAACAAGTGACAGAGGATGAGAGCTCCAGCACACAGCCTGTGACTGGTATCTTCAGCTCTGCCTGTTCCCAGTGTACTGTGAGGAAGGGGTGTGTGTCTTCATTCCAATCAGGGCTCAGAGCTGATCTCCCTGAGATCTGCACTGTGGGACTTCGGATCCCCACCCCCTGCTTTTCAGAGCTGGGAGATCCTGTGTAAATTCAGGACTTTTAATAACTGTAGAGGACAGATGGCTTCAAATAAACAACTACAACAGCTACAACTTATGTAGGAGGATTTGTTTCTTTTCTTTGTATCATCTGATGCTTACCACTTCACTGGGTATATGTGAGGGTTTTCAACCGCTTTAAGGTAGCCATAGATGAATCAAAATTTGGATGGTTCAGCAGGGACCAATCAACAGACCTGTTGGAAAAAAAAGCCATTCAATCAGCAGCTACAGCCAATGGCTGCAGCGCTGATCTGTGTATTCTACAAACGAGGAGTTCCCTGCTGTCAGAATACAATAGTGCAGTGGGGAGGATTCCCCCATCCACCTCAAATGTGCTTGCTGAGCGAAAAAAACTAAGCCATGTATGGCCAGCTTAAAGCGGAGTTCCACCCATAAATGGAACTTCCGCTGATCCGGTTCCTCCCCTCCTCCGGTGTCACATTTGGCACCTTTCAGGGGGGAGCAGGTACCTGTCTAATCCGGGTATTTGTTTGCTCCCACTTCCGGTGAAAGAGCGACGAAGAATCTGTGGCAAACTACACCATGTCCGGCCCCTCCTCCGTCCCCCCCTGCTGTCTTCTGGGACACACACAAGTCCCTAAAGACAGCAGGGACCATTCAGAATGCACAGTGGGACTAGTGCATGTGCAGTAGAAAACAAGCTGTGAAGCCTTCCTGATTCCCTTACTGAAGATGCCAGAGCCGAGGGATGGGTCGGCTTCGGGTGAGGACATCGCGGGCGCCCTGGACAGGTAAGTGTCTTTATTTTAAAAGTCAGCAGCTGCAGTATTTGTAGCTGCTGACTTTTATTTCATTTTTTTGCAGGTGGAACTCCGCTTTAAGCAATCAGTCTTACTTTCATAATAAAATTGCCAATAATTGCTATTTATCAATGGATTATTCAGTGGTCACCTAACTTCTGACCCACTGTATCTGGTCTACTGAGCCTGTGATTTTGCTGGCAGCATTAGCATTTAAAGTCCCAGGCTGCAATTTCCTTGCTGTCCAATCCTTGCTGTCCAATCCTGACAATGGGAGCAAGCATGCAGGGTATAAACACAGTGGCCTGTAGTCTCAAAGCAGGAGCACTCATGGCAAGGTGACAACGTTGCATTAAAGTAAACCTGTGCTTAGTGTTGTCACCCTATTAAAGGAAGGCCTCAAAGTGAGCAGAAACTGGCAGAAGCAAACTATATTTAATAAACATTTACTAACATCTATATAAAAATTTATATAGGAAGCTAGTTAAACAATTTAGTATTTAGGTTTACATATACATATTATGCCCCTGTCCCCTAATTCATAAACTTTCTACCCCCAACTCCATTGCCATTTCATATGCTCACTGGGAATGGGAAGATATACACAGTACTTCTCAGTATGGAGGAGTATGTGACGCTCTCCTCCTTCTTCCACAATGCAAAATGTATCTTCTCATAACTATATTATAAGTACTTGCGAGCTGCTACGCACTGACCAATATCGCACACACCAAAACGCACTCCCAATCAATAAGTGTATAGAAACTATTAATCAACTCTTACTCAACTCTTACCACACTCTTACCATTATGTATCTAAATAAACAAAAAAGTGAATATGTCCCTTTAAAAATATCCACTAATGTGATAATGTTATACCCTATTCAAAGGACTCAATGTGTAAACATCTATATCACTTTATCATCCACAATGTAAATATTCTCACATACATGTGCAAATAATGCAATAACAATCACTCTATAAAACTGAAAATTGTGGAAAAATAAATAAAAAGGTAAAATGTAAAAAAACAAGTCCACTTGTGCAGTCCAAAAATTGCATGTATAACAGTGAATATTAAGCTTCTTGGTATTTTCACCGCCATGTGCAACACCTTCTATCATGCAATGTGGGCTCCCCTCCACCAGATGTGCCCTCACCTGGATTGTGTGACCACTGATTGTGGTCTGTATGCACCTCTATCCCACATAGAGGAATACTCTTTAAATATCCAACCAGATGGCAGTATGCAGATTGAAACAGGTCCCTGTTTAAATGCTCCTCCGCTCATTAAAGGTACCATAAAAAAGAATTCTATCCATAGTGCTTACCCATTTAAAATCCAACCGTTTTTGATTAAATGCACTTTGTCTAAAAACACTCACATATTTATGGTGCTGTAGGTGCACCAGCCGATATCAGCATAAAATATATAAGTATCTCCAGCAAGAAAACTTTACAATCCATAGCATATATACAGTTATTACCATGTCAACCTTGTGTATCCTCGTCTCCCAGTGTGTTGTGACGTCAGCAAGCCCCTCCCCTACGCGTTGTGATACAGGGTCAAATGGCTTCCTCAGGGGGATGTGATAGGGTGCGACTCTTTCTCTTAAACTTGGACATAAACAGCCTTTAGTTGTACTCCATTAGTGGCAGGTGTTAATGTGCTACAGAAAAGTAAAATAGTAAAATAAAGAACTGTTTTCCATGTCAGTTCACACTGCAACGATGTGGGAACCCTGCGAATCCAGTACAGGTTCCCGCATCGCATACAACTCGCAGGACTGCCCTATGGAAACTGCTGGGAGTGTCAATAGAAGAGTTAATGACACCCCCATTTCAGCTTGCATATATCAGTGTGAACTGTCAATTCGGATTCTGGCGCGGACCAAAAAAAGTGTCCTGTGATGTGATGTAGCTGCAGGCCGTATGGCTGAATTCACATCGCATAGACATTGCATGTGATTTGCATAGCAGTGCAGTGCGAATCACAAGCAATGTCTGACATCGCAGTAGTGGGAACCGCCCCTAACAGAGTATTATGTTTACTGTCTTTTCTTATGTGCATATATTTGTTCTAAAATACATGTGTCAAACGCAAGGCCCATGGGCTGAATCTGGCCCGCCAGGCCATTTTATGTGGCCCTCATTCTCTCTATCAGCTGCAGCACCCCCTTGTCTCTGCCCCCACCTTGTCTCAGCAGTCAGCAGCAGAGAGGAGGACAAAACTCCAGATCCTGTGCTTCTCCATGCAGCTTGCGGGAAGGCTCATCTCTGCCCCTCATCTCAGAAGTTGGCAGAAGAGGGCAGAACTCCTCCTGCAGATTCTGTGCCTCACTGTGCAGCTGCAACACTCCCTTGTCTCTGCCTCCCCTGGTCTCAGCATGCAGCAGACTCCAGCAGCTGACGCCAGCCCTCCTCTGGTCCTCCTCCAGACCCTGCACTTTCTGCTTCCAAGCCCTGCCCCCAGCTTCTTCCTGGCAGCAATATAAGGTAAGGGGGGGTACCCTGTGATGTAAAGGGAGAGTGGGGGCTCTTCACTTCTGATGGTGGGGGTGCTCTCAACAATTGAAGTAAGGGGGGTGGGGTGCTCAGGACATATACCTATAATTATTATGAGAATAATACAATTCTATGCCAGCTGAAAACGAGGGCCCCACACTGCTGGTATCGTCTATAAGAAATGTTATTGGAGACTGCTTAGACAGTACACCATGGCAGAACTCTTCAAATCTGAAACTAACCTTTTCAGATTTGAGTGTGAGTGGGCTCCGTGCTGATCTGCACCTGCCCTTCACAGCTTAAAGGGGTTGTATATTCAGAAGGTTTTTTTTATCTTAATGCATTCTATACATTAAGATAAAAATCCTTCTGTATGCAGCAGCCCTTCTTGGCCCCCCTAATACTTACCGAGCCCCATCTCTGTCCAGAGATGTCCACGGGTGTCTCGACCATTCAGGACTCTCCCTCCCAATTGACTGAGACACAGCAGTGGCGCCATTGGCTCCCACTGCTGTCAATCAAAGTCAGCCAATCAGGAGAGAAAGGGGGTGGGCCGAACCGCAGCTCCATGTCTGAAAGGATACACGTAGCTGCAGCTCAGATTGGGGGCACTCAACAGGGGGGAGGAGCCAGGAGCACCCAGGAAGAGGAGGATCTGGGCTGCTCTGTGAAAACCCACTGCAACAGAGCAGGTAAGTATGACATGTTTGTTATTTTCATATAAAACAAATAGAGACTTTAATGTGTTACCAAGCCCACAACAGTAAAAGCCTGTATATGCAGTAAAGCATGCTTGTTATACTCAGTGGAACCTAAAGGGTTAATCCTCTGCATTGTGTAAAAAGGCTGTTTGATCCTGTTTTCCCTGACCCTCCCCTTCTTCCACTGTCCCCAATCCATCTCCTGATAAGACAGAACCTTTGGAGTCCCTCTGCAAATGCTCAGTTTGGTGTGTATTGCTGAAGAGTTTTTTTTTTTTTTGGGTGTATGTGATTGGCACAGGGTCAATCAGCACTGTCCAGACAGAGGGTCAGGGGTCCTGGACCCTGATAGGACAGTCAGAGTAGAATGAAAACTCCTCCTGCAAGCTTTAACTAGATACTGATAGAAGTTAAAAGACTGGTATATACTGCTGATGAAAAAAGGTATTTAGCAGTTTATATTTACTAAAATTATTGCATTTCCATGTTCTGTGGGAGACCAGATATAGTGAGTGCAGGCTCCTGGGTTTAGTAACACTTTAAGTTATTACAATCATTTAATATTATAAAGAGAAGATACATTTATATAGTCTCACAGATACATTCAGCCCTTTGAGGGCAACCAAAATGCTGATGCGGACCACAAAAAAATTGAGTTTGACACCCCTGTTCTAAAATTATTATAGTTCACTAATAGTAATGAGTGATTGTAACAAAGAACTGCTTTTTATTTATTTTTCATGTATCATTTCAGAGCAGTGCAGGAAATCCACTCCAATTGGCTTCCTGAGAGTTCATAAGTGCAGTGACAGTGCCTAACACACACATTCTCAAAGTTTCCAAGTGTTTACCACTTGCTGCAATTTACTGAAAGTCTGAATTAATGAATATTCTTCTGGCAACTCTATCATCGTCTCTAATATTACATCAGCTGTAAAACAGCTACTGTACAGTTTTATGGTTTTACTTAACCACTTCAATACAGGGCATTTTCACCCCCTTCCTGCCCAGGCCAATTTTCAGTTTTCAGCGCTGTCGCACTTTGAATGACAATTGCGCAGTACCCAACACTGTACCCAAATGACATTTTTACAATTTATTCCCTACAAATAGAGACTTCTTTTGGTGGTATTTGATCATCTCTGCGTTTTTTTTTTTTTGCACTATAAACAAAAGAAGAGGGACAAGTTTGAAAAAAAACACAATATTTTTTACTTTTTGCTTTAATATTTGAAAAACTAATTTTTTCCTTAGTTTAGGCCAGTGGTTCTCAACTCCTGTCCTCAGGACCCACTAACAGGCCAGGTTTGCAAGATAACTGAAATACATCACAGGTGATATAAGTTGCTGCTCAGTGATTGCAGTATTCTAGTCTGCATCTCCCCAAGGTAATACATAAAACCTGGCCTGTTGGTGGGTCCTGAGGACTGGAGTTGAGAACCACTGGTTTAGGCCAATATGTATTCTTCTACATATTTTTGGTAAAAAAATTGCAATAAGCATATATTGATTGATTTGCGCAAAAGTTATAGTGTCTACAATATTGGGGATCGTTTTATGGCATTTTTTTATTATTATTATTTTTTTTACTAGTAATGCAGCGATCTGCAATTTTTATCGTGACTGTGACATTGCGGCGGACATATCGGACAATTTTGACACAATTTTGGGACCACTGAATATTATACAGTGATCAGTGCTATAAAAATGCATTGATTACTGTATAAATGTCACTGGCAGGGAAGGGGTTAACACTAGGGGGTGATCAAGGGGTTGATGTGTTACCTAGGGAGTGATTCTAACGGTAGGGGGAGGGGACACACAAGGGGAGAAGACTGATCGGTGTTCCTCTGTACACGGAACATATGATCGCTCTCCTCTCCCCTGACAGGGCGTGGATCTGTGTGTTTACACACACAGATCCACGTCCCGGCTCTGTTACTGTGCAATCGTGGGTGCCCGGCAGACATTGTGGCTGCCGAGCACCCGCATCGGCTCCTGCGTGATGCGGCGGGGGCACGAGGGCCCCCCAGATGGCCGGGAAGCCCAGGACGTCATATGACGCCCACCCAGGATGGGAGATCCCCCCTGCGGATGTCATTTGACTATGGGCGGGACCTGAAGTGGTTCCCCCAAATGTGTAACTTCGGCTTATCTGCTTCCCCCCTCCCTCTGGTTCCACATTTGGCACCTTTCAGGGGGGAGGGGGGAACGGGTAATTGTTTTTGACAGGTACCCTTCCCCACTACCGGAAGACTGCGCCATAGCGCTGTCCTTCGGAAATTCGGCCCCCTCCTTCTTCCTCCGCCTCCGGGCCAATTAGAAAGCACAGTGCTCTTCGCGCATGCACAGTAGGAAACCGTCTGGGAAGCCGAAAAGGCTTCACTGCCAGCTTCCCTTACGATGAATGGCTATGAATGGCAAATCCAAAAATTGGCTGGGGTGCCGACATCGCGGGCTCCCTGGACTGGTAAGTGTCCGTATATTAAAAGTAAGCAGCTACCGTATTTGCTTAAGGAAAACTTCAAGTTTGACTGTGTGATCACCTTGTGGTGTCATAACCTACAGCAAATGTTGCTGTGGAATGCGTGCAAATGTAAGGAGATCTCCCTAATGGGGCACATTGCAAATAGAAAATCTGAAAAGGTTTTTTAGCTCTACTCTATCCAAAAGTAACTAGTAATACGTTTATAGAAACACTTTAACAAAAGCAAAAGAGTTTCTTTTGATTTTCTTTCTAATTTATTACAAAATAATTTTGTTGCATCAGAAGCCATTTGCAGCATTTGGTTTGATCTTACAGTAGTCTATTGGCTCATGGTTTTTCCTGAAAGCCATAACATGTTTTGCTGCAGGAAATTTTTCATTTAGATTTCTTTTGGTTGAGATGCAACATTGTGGCTCCAAATATGAATTGCAACCATTGTAGCCTCCGTAAGCAGGGCTGGACTGAAAACTCCTGCTAGTTCTGTGTACTGTGATATTACTATATTAGCAAGACATCACTGAAACCATCTGATAATTGGAATGCCTTTTGTTCATATTGAGTCATTGATGCTATTTATTTAAACATAGACATCATAAAATAATAATATTTTTGTATATGATCATTAGTGTACCTAAGGCCGGCCATAGATTCAAACTGTGTGTGGGCAGGTTGAATGACCCAAGTTGATCGATCGATCAACTTGGGTAAAACCAGCCTGCCGGATTCACTATGTGGTGAGGTTTAATGTTGATAAATGTAAAGTTATGCACTTGGGGGCCAAGAATATGCATGCATCATACATACTAGAGGGGCAACTGGGGGAATCAATGGTGGAGAATGATCTGCATGTTCTGGTAGCTCATAAGCCTAATAATGGCATGCAATGCCAAGCTGCAGTTTCCAAAGCGAGCAAAAGTAAGGTAAAGACATAATGTGCTAGTATGCATCGCATACTAGCAAATTATGTGAAACTTACCTGAAAACAAAGCCCCCCAGTGATGCAATGCTATCGGTGGAGGCTGCTTCCATCTTCACCCGTCTTGCTTCCGGGTTCACAGACTCTGGCTCTGTGACTCTTCCAGAGCTGCAATGGCATCACTCCCGCTCATGCGTGCGGGGTTTCCGCTGGTCACAGCACAGGGATCTGATATAATGGCATGGGTGGCCATTCTTTCAGAACGCATTCACCAGTGATGTCACTGGCTGCATGTACCGTAAATATCTCCTAAACTGTCCATGTTTAGGAGATATTTACACTACCTATAGGTAAGTCTTATTAAAGGCTTACCTATAGGTAAAATTTAGTGATGGAAGTTTGCTTCCTCTGGACCACCAGGGACTCCACTAGGATCACCAGGGAAGTGGGCAACATGTGGATGGCCAGGTATGTACCCCCTGGCCATCCACATGTGCAAATGATGCCCAATCTGTGCCAGTCAGTGCCCACAAATGGGCACTGGCTGGCACCATCAAGTAGCAATCAGTGCCATCCATCACCCAGCAATGCCACCCAGTGTTAACAGTGCCACCCATCAGTGTAATCAGTGCCACCCATCAGTGTCCAGCAGTGCCACCTATCAGCGTCCACCCGTGCCCATCAGTGCCCACCTATCAGTGCCCATCAGTGCCCATCCATGCCACCTATCCGTGCCACCCATAAGTACCCATCAGTGCCACCCATAAGTGCCCATCAGTGCCGCCTAGGAGTGCCCATCAGTGCCGCCTATGAGTGCCCATCAGTGCCACATACCAGTGCCACCTATCAGTGCCCATCAGTGACCATCATCAGTGCCCGTCAGTGCCCATCATCAGTGGCCGTCAGTGCCACCTCATCGGTGCCTCCTCTTTAAGAGAGGTATAGACTCCAGAGAGAGAGCAATATCATTTTGCACCTATACAAATCATTAGTAAAACCTCATCTGAAATATGGAGAAGGTGCAGAGAAGGGCAACCAAACTGAACATGAAGGAGCTCAGCTATGAGGAAAGATTAGAGGAACGGAATTTATTCTCTCTTGAGAAGAGGAAATTAAGGGGAGATATGATCAACATGTATAAATATATAAGTGGTCCATATAGTGAACTTGGTGTTGATTTATTCACTTTAGGGTCATCACAGAGGACAAGGGGGCACTCTTTACATCTAGAGGAAAAAAGATTTCATCTCCAAATACTGAAAAACTTCTTCACAGTAAGAGCTGTGAAAATGTGGAATAGAGGCTGCTTTCACACTGGAAGCTCCGGCTGTTAGCCGTAAAGCGCCAATGAATGGGAGGTAGTTTTTAAGCAATTTACAGGTGCTATAGCTAGCGCTAAACAGCCTGAAAACTGCCTCAGTGTGAAAGGGGTCAGACTCCCTCAAGATGTGGTTCTGACCAGCTCAGTAGATTGCTTTAAAAAAGGCCTGGATTCTTTCCTAGGTGTACATTATATAACTGTGTACTAATATTTATAGGTAAAGTTGATACAGGGAATATCCGATTGTTCGGGGGATTAGGAAGGAATTTTCTCTGCTGTTTTTTTTTTTGGCTTCCTCTTGATCAACTGTGGGTATGGGATTGTGTATATAGGATTGTAAAAATGTTTTTTTTTATTTTTTTGTATTCCCACTATTTATTGGTTGAACTAGATGGACTTGTGTCTATTTTTAACTAGATTAACTATGTAACTGCTATAGCCACTAGCAACAACCACTGTCTTCTCCCAGCGGGGACATATTCCCCCGCCTGCCACCGTCAGGAGCAGACAATTACTTGGCAGGAAGGATTACCCTGTCAGCACATACAACTCTGTAGGTATAAGTAAAATGTAGAAATAAACAGGTCATAGCACACAAAATCTGCTTTGCTCTAACTTCCTTTCAATATTACTTCAAGGCTGTTGTAAAGCTGGTAAAAAGTTATCCCTACTGTTTGTTTTAGTGGATTTGGTTAGATAAAGTGCTGTAGAGCAAAAAAAGAAAACATTGTACATTTACTTGGTCTGTTGAAGATGCATTTTTTTTTCAATGCATTTTTAAATTTAAAGTGGAACTTCAGTAATTTTTTTCAGCTTTCCATCTATCAAATCTTCTGCCCTTGTTCTTTTAACTTTGGATAGTAAAACATTTTTTTTCTGCCAGTAAATACCTTATACAGCCCAATTCCTGTTTCTTGTCTGGTAAAAAGCTTAGGCTAATGACATCAAACTCTCGTGAGAGTTTGCCAGGGGGGGGGGGGAGTCCTAAGAGGGCTGCAGAGCTGGAGGTGTGCCTCTGTGTGTCTGTATAAATCCAGGAAGGGAACAGGCAGCAGCTTCAGCTGCCCACAGTTAAAATGGATGCAGCCTGACTCAGTGGAGGGAGATTTCTGTAGCATATTTGCCAAGTACAGAATCAAAAAAAAAAAAGTGGTTAGAGGGAAGCCTCAGAATGGCAAAGATGTTTTTATTACAAATTATGTGAGCATAATTTAAAATTTAAAATTTAAAATTTAGAGTGGTTGACAGCCATTGATCAAGGTTTGTAAATGCCTTGTGTCAATGTATCAAAACACATGTTGCATGCATTTTGATGCATTTTCATATACTTCGATGGGTTTTCCAATGCATTGAGATGAGGACAGACACCTAATTATGGTGAAGAACAATAATTAGAGTGTCAGAACAATTGAGTAAAATGCAAAGATTGGCCCTTATACATTAGTCAGACTTCAAACCTCATTTTCTTAAATGTTATTCTACAAATTATTATATATTTTTTGAAATTTTCCAATAAATAGACAAGAAACAACACAAGATGATATATAATGGTTTATTTTGGAAAAGAAAACAACAAATTCATTGCCTGTTAAAATACTAAAGCACTACAACAAAGGCAAAGAATTTAAGGCACAAGTCGGAATGCCAATATGGGAATAGAGCTCAGTCTGGGTTGTCTACCAGATGCTGAGTTCTGCCCATCCTTTTAGCACTACATATGGTTACCCAGTAACATTTTAATCAATCTATACATAAAAAAATTATGACCCCAAGTTCAGAACAAAATAACATATATGAGGATCCATGCTTATTGTCTACAGTCTCCAAAATACATACTAATATATAGTTCTTGGTTAGTGCTTGCATTATTGCTGCAAATAATGGATTTTATATATCCACTATGAACTTGGCAAATTACTTTTTTTAACAGTGCTTACAATAAAAAAGGTTCCACTAATGGAGCAAGGCAACAAAATGACTATTTAAAATTATGTAACTTGAAGGTTGAAAACAGAGGCAATAAAGTAGATGCCATTAAAATAACATAGTGTGCATAAAGAAAAAAACATATCCGAATGCAGAATCCAATAGTTTACACCTATACAGCCAGTGAAGAATCCAACAGTGTGCACAAGTACAGCAATTACCAAAAGGTTCTACAGGACTGTATGTTTGCTATATGTCATGCTTTGGGTAATCAAGTGGCTGATGAGTGTACAAATTGCAAATGAAAATAGAAGCATAAGCATTAAAGGAAACCTGTACTGGAGAGAAAATTCTGAAAATGCTAGTTGATTGGGTATTGTGCAAATCCAGTGGCTTCAATACTAAGTCATGGACCAAGAACAAGCATTGTTCCTGGCCACTCAGAAATTAATGAGGCCAGAGACAGCCAGGCAACCAACATTTTCCGAAAGAGCAGAGCCAGGTAATACTTTATGCCCCCCAGGCCAAATATCCATCAATAGTCCATTAGTTTTCCTTAGTATAATACTAACAAGATCAGATATCATAGCTAAAAAAATGCCTGCCAGGGCTGAGAGTGCAGAGACGCGGCAGTCTGCCCACTTAGCATTCGTACTAGAAGTTTGGATCTAGGTGTACACGATTCCATCAATCCCAACTAGATTGTACTGACAGTCTGGGTCCTTTTATTATTCACGATGATGTGTTACTGATGTGTAGGTGATTATGTGCTGACCTAGAATATGGCCACGTTGGCTATGCAGAAATCTGACCCTGAGATAGAGGACAGCAATGGCCACTCTTGTATTTCTCTCAGTGTTTCCTTTAACAAATAAACGATGCAAAACTGCAGCATTATAACGTCCATTAGTATCAGAATTAAATCATAGTTCTGTTTGCCAAAGGCGGATATGTTGTTCTGTTTAGTTCTAACATTCTCTTTAGATTTACAATGTTTTATCAACCACATTTATTTATTTGCTATTCACGAGATGTTTTAAATGCCATGGCTTCCAATTAAGTATTGCCATCTACTCTAAAAGCAGGATTTTTTAACTTGTGCTGCAACAATTGAAAGATTGCATCCACTGGCTGTATGTTTCAATATCACATAGTTTTAAATCAGAGCACTTACAATTGTCTTTTCCTTCCTTGCCCACTGTGAATGAAAATCCTCTGATTCCATAACGTGTCCAAATCGACTGACAATGGAATCTCAGATCAAATCAGGGTAAGGGCCTTTGCTGGCTAGATATTAATCTTTAAAGCAAATTCACTGAAAATGTAAGTTCATCCTAGTAATGCTACCTATGTTTTAATGATACAGCAAAACTAGAGTGTATAAGCATCCTATAATCAAAGCAAACTAACATTTCCCTTTAAGAACTGTAACATTTTCATAATCCAAAACTTCAAAAGCATTATCAGTAAAATATATGTATTTATACCTATTTTAACATCGTAGTTGCTTGTAATATAATACAATAAAAACACACAAGAGGCATTTATGGCAGCAAGTGGTCAACCTGCCTTCACAATATTTCCATCCATTCCAATTAAATGTAATAAAATGCATTAAAACAACAAAACACATTGCTTACATAACTGTAAAAGGTCTTTCTTTAGACATTATGTACCAACTTTAATATAATACTTTTCCGCAGATAATATGTTCATCTTGTTGATGTTTGGTTACATACTTTATACAGACATAAGTATAATAACAAAACAAACTCTTCCATAAATATTTCCTATAGGATAATTCCTTAACTTGTAAAATAAGTACGAAAAGACTTTCACTTTCATTAGAGTTCAGAAAAATAAAAAGGCCCTTTAAAAAGTTTAAAACTTTTAAAAACACTTTAAGAAAAAAAAATATATCACTTGCAAATGAACATTTTCTAGTAAACCAAAAGGACCCAAAATATATACAGAATAAAACATTGCAAACCGTTTCTTTACCAGAAAATTAATTGTAGCTAGTTGCAAATAAAATTTAACATCTACAAAGTTTATTTTTTTCCCAAAATACACACATAGTATTAAAATAAAATAAAAAAAGGTATGCTATGTCAAGTAATATTGGGTATAAATAAGTATCTGCAAGCAAATTGTTGAAGTTATGGGTAAACATTAGAAATTATGTGATTGTCCCTTTTTATAGGCTCATACAAGACACACACAAATGTTTGCAAAGGGGATATGTTCTTTCAGATGATCAGAAGCATGATAAAACATGGCTGTGTATTATGCAGCAAGCACTGGTCAGTATGTTTACCCTCTAGCTGCCCCCCTTTGATTCCATGTTATGTACCATCAGACATACAAAAAACAGCACTCATTCATAATAACATGTTAAAATGTACAAAATACAGTAATATTTGCAGGAAATACTGTATAGTTGGCACTAATTTAATTATGATTTGCTAAATGCATAAAAACTGTGATTGAGTATAACTGAAAGACCAGCTTGGACACAAGCTTGCTTTTATGTAAACGCTATGGCTTATGGTACCCAGAGACATAAGACGACATTCTGTGGGGCAATTTGTAATCCTCCCCTGATAGGCCAGTTTGTCTTTCTGTGTTTCCTGTCCCTACCTTCCCAATTCACACAACTCTATAATGAATACCCTATCAACTCAATGGGCAGTTTAGAAAGGTCACCAGCCCTTTAAATTCTACAGATATCTATCTATTACTTTCTCTTCCAGTTCTGTAATTCTGGACCAGAGTGGAACTTAAAAGTAAGAAAACTTATGAACTAACAAGGTCAAGTCAGTGATTCCAGGCAACAAAGAAAACAAACAAACTGTGAGAAGGTCCACTAGATAACTCTTTATTGCACTGGGTGGGTGTGTTTGGGAATTTAGCTCCTATATAAGATATAAGGTGTTCCCAGTTCACCAGAAAACCCATAGTGTGTAGGGTTGGTGCTCTACAGCTATGCCTTGGGGACCACTTTGACCCTGAGCATGTTGGTTGCACTCATGATCTGCATCTCTAGGCTTCAGCTTTCATTAGAAAGTACCTTTAATCTGTTTGCTAGCTTTTCTTGCTACTAAGGAATTGTACCTCTTGTTGGCAATCAAATCATTTGTAACACTCAATCAATGTTCTGTAAATAAGTTGGCTGCCAGCAAGTCTGTAAATTGTTTAGTAGCATGAGATGAAAATCAGTCAGGTAAGTCATTAGTGTAAGCTTAAGGCTGGGTTCACACTGCTGCATTGAGCAGCTCACAGCAGGGGTCTAGTGTGTCCCTGTTCACAATTTCAGGTCTGATTTCAGTCTGAATTTTTGGCTGAACTCAGACCTGAAATGGACCAGAAGATTCACAGGACTCCTATGCATTTCGCACTGGAGCCGCTCCTGGGATGTGTGAACCAGCTCTATAGAGAGCCGGTCACAATCTCCCTGCATCCAATTTGCAATAGTGTAAACCCAGGCTCAAGGAAATCTTAAGCTATACTTGCCTTTCTCTAACCTGTGCTAGCCAAAAAGACACTAACACTGTGCTATGCAGAGACATTAGTAGAGATGAATAATATAGATAAGCATGGTGAGAACCTTGTCTTTGTCACCATTGTGGCGATGCAGAAGATGGACAACATTTTATGCTGATGGCCTTATTGAAAAAGCAATGCAAGAAGCAAAGTGCTAAGTGCAAAGGGCAGTTACCCATAGCTATTCATTAGAATTCACTTTTCTGAAGCCATAATATTACAAGATACATTCTGATTTGGGGCTATGACCCAAGTACATGGCAGCATTATTTTTTTCCTTAATGAGGCTTATTAAATAAGTCAAAGTAAGTGACTATTTTAAGACAAAGGCATTAAAGAGGCATGAATATTCGAAAAGTCCGCAACCAAGCTGTTGTTTTTATTCAATCACTACAACACTGAAATGCGGCCGTTAAGAAGCGATACAAAGTAAGTTCTAAAAGCTTGTCTCAAGAAGATAGCAAGGATTCAGAAGGATCAAGACAGTTGGCTTTGCGAGTATTAACAAATAGGTGAGCATATATTTTGATGAATATGCAATTTTTTTAAATCTGAAATTTAATTTGCTTACATGTTGCCTGGTTCCCCTTTACTCTATGCCAGGGATCTCCAACCTACGGCCCTCCAACTACACGTCCCATGAGGCATTGTAAATCTCTGACATTCACAGACATGACTAGGCATGATAGGGCCATAGTTTGGAGACCCCTGCTCTATGCAATGCCAGCAGTTCATGGCTGGTGGGAAGGGCCAACAGGGTGCTGTACATAGCTTCCTAAACACTTCAAAGCACCTTGACAGCAGGTTGAACTAAAACAAAACGACCCGATTCCTCTATCCACAGTCACTCAATGTGGATGAGGGAATCCTTCCTGCTGAGTCGCTGCATTCTGACAGCAGTGAGACTTCTCTACCATCAGAATACACGGATCACTGCTGCAGGCTATAGCCAGTGGCACGGATCGATCCGGAAAAAAAGGACAGATCAGCTAAACTGCAGTCAAAGAGAATCTTTAAAAAAAACACAGAGGCTGTCATTGCTGGCCTCCTCATCTGAAAATGCTAATTGTTTGCCCATGGTATTGCTCCAATTATTTGAGTTCTTTACTGAAGGACTTCAGACTTTCCTCAGACTCTCTGAATATGTGTGTGAAACAGCCAAGCATCTAGCACTTTAAGAATAAGTTCCGCAGTAGCAGACCAAGCTTTCCCCTTGACAGGTTTATCTTATTCACTATCTTTATTTCATTTTTTAAGAAGTAGTGGCTATATGCAGGACAGCCTGGTCTGTTAAAAAACAGATTTACTGGTCAGATCACCAGGTGAAAATATAGGAAAGAAAGCCTAAAAAAGGATAATAATGCTGGTAAGAACAGATAAGCTGCAGTATAAAAAAGGTTTGCTATTTGGGTTTAATACTGCTTTGTGGATTACCATAACCAGTAATAAATCCACTTCTTCCAGTATTACTGTACTCTGACAAACCTAAACTGGTATATCATACTGTATCTCTCTTCCATCCCAAATGACAGGCTGTGAGATATTTAGAATAGTTACACAAAATAAACTAAAAGCAGTTGTTTAGGCTATGTAGATTACTGGATATAAAACGTAACCAGTTTCCAAGTTTGAAACACAAAACACTAAAATAAAGGGCGGTAGTGTTCAGGCGACATATCAGAGAGGTACAATGGGTAAAGTACCTGACAGAACCTGCAAAATGTCCTATGAGGCCTATGTGTAGACCTCATGGAAAGGAGATGAAAAACATAATGTTTGAGATGACATTATTAAAGATTCCTAAACTAAAAAAGGAAAAAAAAAAAATACATTGCAGAATTTTCTGTATGTTTTGGCTATTTTAAAAGCTTATTTTTTTTATCAGTCTTTTAGCTACATTATGCTGATTAGATTGTAATAATTAATAATAAGCATCTAACATTTATCGAATGGGAGCAAAAAACACAGAAATCCAGTCTGGATATAAAATACTAGGGAACTTAAAGCGGTTGTCCAGTCTGGGCAAAAAAATAAATAAAAGTCACTGTATTAGTGTCACTGGTTCCAGGCAAAGTGTCAGTTAGTGTCAAAATGTCCGCCGAAATATCACAGTCCTGCTAGAAGTCTCTGATTGCGGCCATTACTAGTATAAAAAAATAAATAAAACTTCCATTAATTTATCCCAGATTTTGCAAATGCTATAACATTTGCATAAACCAATCAATATACAGTAAAATTTTGAATTGCGACCATAATTAGTTTCAGAAACATGCTTGTAATCCTAAGCATCCTTATATCAAAGCAAATTTTCCCATATGAAATAATGGAAACTCAAATGATTCATTCCACAACCATTTATTCATAAGTCTTTCAGTTTATAATTCATATAAAAAAGATTATAGAAATGTGATTTTGTGTAACCATAAAATGTCCATCCACAAATAGCAGCCTCCACAAGGGGATTAGAATCCAGCAGGAGCTACAGAGTATAAAAGAAAAGAGAGGAGCCTCTAAGGCCCCTTTCACACTGGGGCGGTGAGCGCGGTGACGGTAAAGCAGCGCTATATTTAGCGCTGCTTTACCGTCGTTTTCAGAGTGCCGCCGTAGCAACGCTTTGCGGCGGTATTGCCGCGGTTTCACCGCGGTGTCCCATTCTATTCAATGGGAAGGAGCGGTATAGGAGCGGTGGACACACCGCTCCTATCCCGCTCCAAAGATGCTGCTAGCAGGACTTTTTTTGTCATCCTGCTAGCGCACCGCTCCAGTGTGAAAGCCCGCCGGCTTTCACACTGGAGTTAAAGGGGCAGGATTTTTTCATGCGGTGAACAGGCGCTATTTTTTTGAAAAACGCCCCAGTGTAAAAGGGGCCTAAGTGTAGCTTTTTTTTAAGCTGGAACTTGGTGAAACTCAGTTTCACCACCTCTGGCTCAGGCCTTTTGCACCCTTCTTACCACTATCACTTGTAAACACAGAATTTCGGCTTCTGTGTTTATCAGTGACAGCTTATCTCCCAACAGCTCCCACAGATCTGATCTCCTGAGCAGCTCCCACAGAGTGTAGGATGGGGACAAGGGATATGAAGGTGCCCAGGGTGCAGTGCAGCTTCAAAAACCCCTACTGGATGATATCCCTGCAAGTGATGGAGGCAGAGCCACCTACAGTGTGTGGGGAGGTACTAGAGTTGGCTGGGTGCTTCAGATTAATACAGCAACACAAGTAAGACACGTGGAAGATGGTGGAGCTTATAAAGAGGGAAGGAGAAGATGGGGGCAGTGAAAGGGGGGTTGCATGCAGAGGCCAGAGCTGAAGAGCTGAAGAGGGGTGAAAGTGAGATGTGGATTGGGGATGCAGAGGTAAGCAGCTGTGGAAGAAGGCAAAGTGCACCCCTGAACTCTGCACTCTGTATGCAGAGCACCCCCTAAATCTGCACAATGTATGTAGCACACCCTCAAACTCTGCACGTAGCACACCACTGAACTCTGCACTCTGTGTGTACCCCCCCCCCCAACTCAGCACTCTGTATGTAATGCACTCCTGGTATTTAATGCACCTTTAAGACCCTTCCGCTGTAAGTGAAATTTGACCACGCCAATTGATGCGGGTGTGTGTATGTGGGAAAGGGGTTTTGGAGGGCCATGGTTGAGTTCCTGCAACTATTTTCTGAGAAAAAAAGCCCTGCATTTAATGAAGGTAAAACATTTAGGAGGATGGTCTATGTGGACAGCTTTACTCTGATACCTGCATACTTAGCCCCTTACACACGGTCGGAAATTCCGACCACAAAATCCTTCGGATTTTTTCCGACGGATTTTGTCCGACACTGTTGCATACACAAGGTCGGACAAAGTTGTCGGAAAATCCGATCATTCTTAACGTGGTGACGTTCGTTGCGTATGACGGAACTACGCAGAGGCTAGTAGCCAATAGCTTTGGTCTCGTAATTTGATCTGAGCATGCGTGGCACTTTGTCCGTCGGAATTCTCTACACACGATCGGAAAAAGTCAGATCGTATTTTATTGTTGGAAAATTTGAGAGCAGGATCTCAAATTTTTTCCGACGGAAAAAGTCCGATGGAGCCCACACACGGGCGGATTTTCCGACAACATGGTCCGATCGGACATTTTCCGTCTGAATTTCCAACCGTGTGTACGGGGCATTAGACGTGCCTCTTTTAATCATCAACCATGTGAGTTGCTAAATGTTGTACCTTCAATAAATGTAACCATGTTGCTACACTTAGAGGTGCCTCTCTTCTCTTTTGTACTCAGTTGGGATATGCCACTACTTGTATATCAAGACATCGCTTGTATATCAAGTCAAGATTTATTAAAAAATTTAGCTTGTCTTGCAAAACACTCTCAAACCAAGTTAATCTCAAACCAAGGTTTTACTGTATGTTTATTGGGATTTTTTATTAAAAACATGTAGCAAAATTGGCCTAAATTTATGAAGAAATTCAATTTTTAAAACTATTTTTATTGGATATTTTTTATAGCAGAAAGTTAAAAATATTGTTTGTTTTTTTTAATAGCGCAAAAAATGAAAACTGCAGTGGTGATCATATACCACTAAAAGAAAGCTCTATCCGTGTGAAAAAAGGACATAACGTTTATTTGGATATAGTGCCCACAATATTCAGTTAAATAACAGTGCCGTATCGCAAAAAAAAATCGCCTGCTCATTAAGGGGGGTAAATCTTCCGGATGTCAAGTTTAATTAATATAAAGGACACTTACCTGTCCAAGGATCCCACGCAGTCCTCAACCTAGTTAGTTCTTTACTAGCCTTAGGGTTCCCGACACCTGCATCCTAACTGTGTGCAGCCAGCTATGCAGCTTTCGGCTTCACAACCAGCTGCCCGTTCCACATGCAAGTGGAAGTGGGAGCAGGTACCTGTAAAAACCAGGTACTCGCCCCCCCCCCCCCCCTCAAAAAAAATTACATGCCAAATATAGGAGAGTATAAGGGGACTTAAAGCGTAACTTCCCCTTTTGGGTGGAGTTCCGCTTTAAGTAATGTACCTATTTTGGTTCAGTCTAAGCTACAGTAATACTTGGTATCAGATAAGAACAAGTGCCTAGTCATTTAAAATGATGGAAAAGCGGAGGGGTTTACCACTTTATGATACTGATTGCTAGTTGATGTCCACAAGCAACAGAAGTAGAATGTCTCTAGAGGCAGGCTGCACATATCGCAATGCACCCATAGCTACCTGGAACATTTTTGTAAAGCTGCAACTACTCAAACAGCAGCTATATGTAAACAGCTATTTACTTTTATAATTTAATACTGAATGTTGTGTTTTGACAGGAATTTATACAAATGATCAGATCACAGAAATAGCAAACATGCCCCTTAATAAAACAACTTCCCCCAACTCTCTTCAATTTTAAGCACTTCCTTGGAGTCCTTCCTTAGCCCCAAATGTGTATGTAGATTAGCAGTTGAGACAATGATCCTTCAGTTGCATTCCTGACTTTTAGCTATAAATAAGTCACCTTTATCAGTAATCTACGAGAGTATGTTCCTGTGTATTCATTATGCCCTAAAGTAAACTTCAGACAAAAATTCTCCTTCTCCAATAATGTCTGCTGCCAGTTCTATAAACTCACATCAAACCCTCCCAGACCCGCTGTTTATCTGTCTTGGTTCAGATACCGTAAAACCAAGCTCCATTGCTACAATAACATTCCTCTACCAAACAAGAATAAAAGCATTTGTGGTGACCATAAGGGTCTGCGCCAACGGGCTTCTGTTTGTGTCAGAACTACTTCTCTCCCTATACAAGTCAATGGGAATGCAAAAGCAGCTTGAAGAAAGATGATGCAGCTAAGAAGAGAGTGAAGTGTCTGAAACCAATGTCAAATGCAAGCAAAATGCACCTGAAAGCACACTTCATTTGCCCACTGACACAAGTGCAAAGTCCGTCAAAACAGGCTCTAATACTGGTAACCATCACTGATGCCTGCACTTACAGATGTCCCTCACTCCATGTGTTTTCATTTTAATCTGATCCTTAAAAAAAAAAAAAAAAATATATATATATATATATATATATATATATATATATATATATAAAACGAAAAGTAAGCTATACTGTAACATGTATCATTCCACATTTGTTTTTAGATGACAGGCAGCTATGACTTCATGCAGGGCGATATCTATCATAAAACACCTGTAGTCCTCCTTAGAGCATCAAAAGGGGCCGAAACAAAGCACATTTACTATTGGGCGCGGGGAAGGCAAAATCTGCAGATAAAGTCATAAGGTTCTCATAAGGTTCTCTGCAGCACAATGAAAAGAAATGGAGCTTGTATTAAATCAAATCACTAATCACGTGTATATAGTATGGTCTCTAAATATACCCTAACTACAATGTCAAATTTTATATTCCAAAAATTCAGCGAATACCAATACTCACATTTCATGCCTGTCTGAAGCAATTTCCACTGTATGCAGTTAAAATAAGAAGCACCATATGCAAATCATTAAGCATGTACAATTGCCTAAAGATGCCTCCTCAGATATTTTGAGAATGGTCATGAATTTATTAATTTTGTATATGTAGAACGCAACCAACTTAGACTATACATCTGGATAAACACGCAATTTGCTCTCACACTTTTCATATTAAATGACAGCTACCCCTGACTGTAAGCTATTGTATGACAGGTAATGGAAAAGATAACACTCCCTCATTTCTAATTGGGCCAGGACTGAGGCCTGTAAAAGGGCAGTAGATAAGTGGCACTTCGAATACTGCTGATCTGAGGCAGAACATGGGTTTTTGTTACTTGCGCTTTTGTTGAGATGATGGGCAAAGCCACCTTAGCACAACAGTGTATAAGAATGGAGAAAATGCATCAGTTAAATAGATAAGAGGACTAGACTAATTAGCTTCTATGAACATTTAGTAAATAAAATAATAGAAGTTCCAGCACGCATCAACACACACATAAATCACACAAACAGACAAAAACAAATCTACAAAGTGGCTTACAAAATAACAATTATAAATAGTACTTGAGGCAAATCTCTAGCTCAGGGATTAGGGACAATTTCAATCCATGGACAACCCCATATTCACAGTTAAAGTTTTATGTGTGCTTTTGGCCTATTGGAGAATACAATAAAACACAACATGTAACACTGATTTCTTCTGACATAATACTATTGGTGTTGTGTCTTGCCTCTACCTCAATTTTAGGCCATTTTGAACATAAACCCCTGTTGCTACTGTGGATACTTCCATTAGTTGATCAATAGCAAAGAGGCTAAATTACATGTAAACAAATGTCCCTTACCTTCCCAGAAGTTGAGGATAGTTTTTTATTTATTATTGGTAACTCAACGTTGCCATATGCATACAGATTTGTATTCTATTTTTTTTTATTTTTTTAGGTGATATCTGAGGATAAGCAACCACCACCATGTGCCTCTAAGTCCAAGGCTTATATAAATAATAGAGGTGACAGCTATTTCTTGGTAATAACTGTTTGTAAAATGATGAAAGAAGACTAATTGTTTAGTTCCTATAGGGCACTGCAGATGTGTTATATGTGGTGATTGCCATCTCCGAGGCACATTGTGTGGTTAGGTCATACTATTCTTTGACAGCCATGACACTATCTGTAAAACACATCTGATATAGCAGTCCTTTTTATAGTAAACACATGTTGTAAGTAAACGGCAATGGTTTATGTATTTTTTAACATTCAGCTTTTGATAATGGTTCACAACCCATGAAAAAGTGCAAAAATATGTTTCCTCCTCTTCTGTAGGCATGGGCATATCGTGGGCATATGGCAAAAGCCGACTCGTTCAAGGAATATTTGTCACCTTTTTTTTCAAGCTATTCAGTAAGACAAGGAGAAATGTAAAATGTTTAGTAGCGCATAGCATCCAACCAGAATCCAAAACTTCTCTGATCTAACTTCAACAAACTAAACTCTGGTTGGTTACTGAGAGTTACTGCATTTTCACATCATCACTGCCATTTGAACTGTTTTACAGAGCAAAGTCATTTGTGTCATAGTTTAATATGCTAGAAAATAATAGCCAGAACTTCATTTTGTTGAAACCGGGAAATCTGAAGGCAAATGGCAACCACTTTCATAAGCCCTAATGCTTTATAAATACAGTTTTTACACATACACAGGAAGAATGTTACATTCTAAATCTCATATTATTAGTTTATATGCAAGTCACTGTGTCTTTGTTCTTCTATGTCTTCAATTCTTTTGCCCACCACTATCGGAACTTGGTTCTGTTTACTGGACACGACGGCAATAATACCCCAGAACTTTGCACTTCTCGCACAAATGCTGGGGGTGCTCCTTACTTTGATCAGACACATCAAGGCCGTCAGGTTTTTCCAAAGGTCGCTGCAAGGGGGGAAAATGGGACACAAAAGATTAATTAGTGCATATGTAATCTAATGCCATTCTCGGTTGTCGTTATGGCTCACCAGCTGTTGGTAAATTTCAACCCAGTCCTTAATGATGGGTAACAGGTGTTTTTTTTTTTTTATGCTTAAAGATTTTCAAACTCTCACAATTTTTTTTCTTTTCTTTTAAGAATTTGTTGCACAGTTTTTATACATTGCAAATTGCTATCGTGAGAATTTTGGAGGTGCGGAACCTCCACATTATCTGAAGCCTTTTTTGTTTACAGAATTTCTGAACATAAGGGACTTTAAGCATCCTACAGTGGGTGAGTTAAAGTAGTATTAAATCCCTAAACATAAAAGTAATATATTGCAGCTTACCAATTCCTAGATGTGGTGGCTGCATTTGTTTCTCACTAATGATCAGGAACCAGAAGCCCAGTTCCCAATCACCTGATCGCTGTAATAGCCTATGATTGGCTAGGACAGTGATAAGTCACTGTACAGCGCTTGTGTTTTTATCCCCTTTTGAATAAAGAAAAAGAAACATTGTAATTTTTTTTCTTCTTGCTACTGGAGAAAACGGTAAACAAAGAAGTATGTAATAAAAAAAAAGTCAGATCAAGGTTTGATCTACTGTAGGTCGATGCCAGTCTTAGGGTGAAAGGTCATGGTACATGCATTTAACCACTTTCAGAACGGACCAATTTGCAGCCAAAGGACCAGGCCCCTTTTTGCGATTCGGCACTGCGTCGCTTTAACTGACAATTGCGCGGTCGTGCGACGTGGCTCCCAAACAAAATTGACGTCCTTTTTTTCCCACAAATAGAGCTTTCTTTTGGTGGTATTTGATCGCCCCTGCTGTTTTTATTTTTTGCGCTATAAACAAAAATAGAGCGACAATTTTGAAAAAAATGCATTATTTTTTACTTTTTGCTATAATAAATATCCCCAAAAAAATATATAAAAAAACATTTTTTTTCCTCAGTTTAGGCCGATACGTATTCTTCTACATATTTTTTGGTAAAAAAAATCGCAATAAGCGATTATTGATCGGTTTGCGCAGAAGTTATAGCGTTTACAACATAGGGGATAGTTTTATAGCATTTTTATTAATAATTTTTTTTTATTATTAATGGCGGAGATCTGCGATTTTTTTTGTGACTGCGACATTATGGCGGACACATCGGACATTTTTGACACATTTTTGGGACCATTGTCATTTTGACAGCAATTAATGCATTTAAATGCATTGATTTCTGTATAAATGACACTGGCAGTGAAGGGGTTAACCACAAGGGGGCAGTGTAATGGTTAAGTATGCCTAGGGGTGTGTTTTTTACTGTGGGGGGGCGTGGCTGTCAGCTAGTGAATGCTGATCTCTGCTCCAATCACAGGGAGCAGAGATCGGCGTCACTAGTTGCTAGGCAGAACGGGGAGATGCTGTTTATCTCGGCACCTCCCCGTTCAGCCGCCCCGTGAGACGATCGCGGGGGTCCCCGCGGCGATCGAGTCAGCGGGGACCGCGAACGGACTCACGGGGGTCCCGACCGGCGCGGGAGCGTGCCGCTCCCGGCTCGCTCCCGATGGCACGGACAGGCTAAAGGAGGGACGTATATATACGCCCTCCTGCCTGTACGTGCCATTCTGTCGACGTATATCTGCGTGCGCCGGTCGGCAAGTGGTTAAAGAAGGATAAAAAAAACATCATTTGTATCTACCAACTCTCGTATTTTTAATTTTTTTAGTAGCTAAAATAACCATAACGCAAGCATGGAAATCACTCATCATTAATGTTACGTTGGTGAAACGTAAAATATCCTGAATTATGATGAATGAAAAACTGACCAGTATTCCTAGAGATAAGCAAGCTAGGTTTGAAAAAGTGTGGAACCCCTGGATTGCTTATCTTCAAGCTCCCTAAACACTGGGCCATTTTGTGAGGGGAGGCCGGGGCTGAGGGGACCTACTCTATTCTAAATTCTATCTCCTACTTTTCTCTCTTCTCTCTTTTTATTCTAATTTTTCACTTGTTCTGTTATATCATACTAATAATTTTTGGTAGGATGCTGTTGGGGAACCGTAAAGTCTCCCCAATTGTTCTATTTTTTCGAGATCACATGATTTGAGGTACCAGGACCAGTCCTAGATGACAATGCTTTTATATTTCACAATGCTCTAGAGATATGTGTGATCAGCTTACTGTACTGTACTGTACTTGATACTAATTTTTACCTGTTGATGTTTCTTGGTGCCTAGTTCCTGAGACTTATGGGCTCATAGCCTTAGATAAATGGTCGTGATAATGAGTAGAGCCGGACTGTTAGACCTAAAACGTTAGGATGTAGTTTTTCTATATTTCACTGGTCAGGGCCTTTTATCATCTTGGAAAATGCATCCTTGTTCTGACAACTATTTTGTTATTATTCTACGGCGGCAGGTTGGCACGGCTGCGCAAATCGCCATAGCTGTAGGGGGCCTAGTGATCAGGAACAACGATCTCTCTCTACTCCCAGTCAGTCCACACCCCCCACAGTTAGAAACACCACCCTAGGGAACCCCTTGATCACCCCCTAGTGATAACCCCTTCCCTGCTAGTGACATTTATACAGTAATTAGTGGTTATGTTTAGCTCTGATCGCTGAATAAATGTCAATGGTCCCAAAAAAGTGTCAAAAGTGTCCGATCTGTCTGCAGCAATGTCGTAGTCCCACTAAAACTCGCTAATCACTGCCATTACTAGTGAAAAAAAAAAATAATAAAAATGCCATAAATGTATCCTCTATTTTGTAGATGCTATAAATTTTGTGCAAACCAATCAATATACGCCTATTTACCAAAAATATGTAGAAGAATACATTTTGGCCTAAACTGATGAAGACATTTTTTTTTTACATTTTTGGGATATGTATCATAGCAAAAAGTAAAAATATAGTTTTTTTTTTTTTCAAAATTGTTGCTTTTTTTTTTTGTTTATAGCACAAAAATAAAAAAAAAGCAGAGGTGATCAAATACCACCAAAAGAAAGCTCTATTTGTGGGGAAAAAAAAGGACATACATTTTGTTTGTGTAAAATGTCGCATGCCCGCTCAATTGTCAGTTAAAGCGGACGCAGTGCCGTATCGCAAAAAAATGGCCTGGTCATTAAGGGGGTAAATCCTTGTAAATCCTAAATGACTGAAGTGGTTAAACATACATTTGTAATAAAAACTATTGGAACACAAAAAAACAGCATTTGTAAAAAAAAAAAAAAAGTTAAATCAATGTCAGTTAGTGTCCTTGTCAGTGTGTTTAGGTAGGATATAAAAAAAAAAACTGCACATATTTTTTCTTGGCTCTACTATCGGTACAAACAACTAATATTACATATATGAGGTATCATCAGGAGCAGAAAAACAGATTTTGGGTTGTTCTTTGGCATGTATGGTAACAGCAAGAAATATACTAATAATATGCTAAATTTAAAAAAAAAAAATTTAATAATTTTTTGCCAGTTTCCTGTTATAATAAAAACAAATCAGGAGATATCCATTACTATTTACTACCAAGTGAAAGCTCAATTTGTCCTGAAAAAAAAACAAGATATAAATCACCTGTAGTTGCGATACTATGTACAGCTTTGCTAGCACATGTCAAAGTTGAAAAACCATGTTCAGGCACTAGGATTTGTTTTACCTTCCTTTATAAAGGAGTTAATAAAACCAACTGTCCAAAACATTTACAGTTAGAGGGTTGAGAAAAAACATTTAACACTGACAGGGGTGCTTAAAATTGTCAGCTTTTATCCATTTATGAAAAAAACTATCCCAAATGGAAGAAGAACTGTTGATATAACTTCTTACAAAGTGTTAGCTTAAGTTTGGCTTTGTTAGTCAAGTCCATCTAAATCTGCTAATGCATCTAATACTACACCCTTCCCAGACAATGCTGCTGTCCAAGGGTCCAAGAGTGGAGACATGCTAAGACAGGAAGTGTGTTACTGACCAGATGACCAGTGAAAATAAGGGGAGAAAAGTCTAAAAAAGAAAACACATGCAGCCACCACATTTACACCACCACTTACTGTATAATGACTGCATGCAAGTACAAAGGTGGGCGGGAGCAATCTCCTGGAGGGGAAGGGTAGATGCACGGTGGGTGCAGCTGCTGAAGTACTTCCCTAAGACCCCTTTCACACTGGAGCGGTTTGCAGGCGCTACAGAGCTAAAAGTGCTTTACCACCGGCGCCCCCAACGCCTCCATGTGAAAGCAGCCTAAGTAATGGGGGAGTTTGCTGAAGACTGGAAGCTGGGGTAATGCATGCTCTAGAATATAGGGAAAGCTTTTCTTTTCTGCAACAGGGGTACATTAAGGCCACTTTCACACTGAGGTGCTTTACAGGCGCTACTCCAGTGTGAAAGCTCTCTGAAAGCACACTGGAGCGGTGCGCTTGCGGGATGTTAAAGTCCTGCAAGCAGCATCTTTGCAGGGCCTTAAGAGCGGTGTATACACCGCTCCTAAAGCGCCCATGCCCATAGAAATCAACAGCGGCGCTTTGTGGGCGATTCTAACCCTTTTTTCGTCCGCTAGCGGGGGTTAAAAGTGCCCCGCTAGCAGATGAAAAGCGCCGCTAAAACTACGGTAAAGTGTAAATGGTGAATTGGTACACAGAAAAGCTGGAATTTAGAAAAAAACAAGGTGAATTTAGCCTTTAAATTTAACTAGATTCTTATGGAGTTATATTCTTTGTAACTCCTTTTCTTAGCGGTGTCCTACACGCAAAATTTGCATTGTACTACAGGATATGTTTATTATGTGTATGCAGTAATTCTGGAGGGTAAAAAATATCACTAATGAAACCAGTGTAGAAGCAAGCGACTGATACAGCAGCTAGGTCATACTAAGCTATTTCAGTGTATAATAAATGAAAAACACAATTTGTTTCATAAAAAGTTTTCCATTACACAACAGAACTCCTATTTCTTATTTTTTTTTCCTTCTATTATTTTCCTGTGACCACATGTTTTTTGGCTTTTGAAGTATGCCATGACATACCAATGACATTTTTGGCAGTTCCAGAACCCAGATGTGAAGGGAATGGGTGTAGCTGACAAGTAACATCTGAAAGATGGCAGCTTCATGCATTAGGAGATTCACTGTAATTGTTTACTTTATTGTACGGTTAGCTTAGTATAGTCACTATTCCCTGCTTTTATTTCATATTTTCTGGTAAAACATATTTTGCAGTATGCTACTAAAACTGGAAATGGGTCACTATGCCTATCAAACACACCTTCTGAAAACTAATTGTGTGATATTAATATCTTTAGCTATCAAGAATATGACTCTGAAGGTAAAAGTACCGTTAAAATGTGGGACTAACTTACTAACTTAATATGTGCACTTTGAGGTGTGCTATACTCACTGCACGCTCACCTTAGGTATTTGAAAGATGTAGCACACAGCTGGCCCTCACTATGGGCACCTTAAAGTGATATTAAAGTCTTGTTTTTTTGTCTTTAAAAATAACAAACATGTTAAACTTACCTGCTCTGTGTAGTGGTTTTGCACAGAGAAGCCCAGATCCTCCTCTTCTCGGGGTCCCTCACCGGCACTCCTGGCCTCTTCCTCCTGCCAAGTGCCCCCACAGCAAGCAGCTAGCTATGGGGGCACCCGAGCCGAGCTGCAGCTCTGTGTGTCCACTCAGACATGGAGCCGCGGTTTGGCTCTGCCCCCTCTCTCTCCTCATTGGCTAACTGACTTTGATTAACAGCAGCGGGAGCCAATGGCATCGCTGCTGTGTCTCAGCCAATTAGGAGGAAGGGTCCCGGATGGCCGAGGCACTCGTGCACATCGCTGGAACGAGATGAGGCTCAGGTAAGTATTAGGGGGGCTGCTGCACACTGAAGTTTTTTTTATCTTAATGCATAGAATGCATTAAGATAAAAAACCTTATGCCTTTACAACCCCTTTAAGGTTCACTATACATCCTGTGATGAAGCTCACAGCTGGCACCCACCTATAAACACCTTGTGACTGCCCATGTTTATGTTGAAAAATCATTTTTAGTAACTTCACTAACAGACATACAGTAGCTTCAAATAAATCATGCAATCTTCACACCACACCACGTAAATATGGGGAAGTGATGGGACATACTCGCATGGTATGGTGGAAAGATTGCACGATTTAATTGAAAATCTTCACTGAAGCATCTATCTATCTATCTATATTGAGTTTTTGAGATCACTGAAATTGTGCACTTAGATGGATGTTTTATTGCGATTAATTTAACTCGTATATCTAACGCTGGGTGTTTCTTATTCACTTGTTTTTATTTCTATTTTTGTTGTTTTTTTGGGGTTTAGATAGCACAACTATTTACCTGTTTTGTATGGTGAAGTTTATGAGACTATCAAACATGATTAGAGAAAGCACAGGAGCCTGGAGTCTCATATTTTTGGCTATTGAAGAACATTTTCCTTTGCTTAAAGCAGACCTCCTCCTCCCCTACTCCTTAAATGATAGAAGCAGCATTAAATATATCTGTATGCAAAACGAAATCCATATAACACATTATTGCTTGCCTCCAACAATGTGCTGTTCCAATTTTTGTGAAATTTCACACGATCTGTGAGTTTTCAGATAATATCTCCTTGGGAGGCACTGGATAAATAGCCTTCATAAGGGCTCCAGGGATACATCACCAGTGTCTCAAACTACCAGGAAAACATTAAAATGTGTGCAATGCCCCGTACACACGAGCGGATTTTCCGTCGCAAAAAGCTTGGATGGTTTTTCCGACGGAATTCCACTCAAGCTTGGCTTGCATGCACACGGTCCCACAAAAGTTCTCTGAACTTTCGACCGTCAAGAATGCGGTGACGTACAACACTACGACGAGCCGAGAAAATTAAGTTCAATGCTTCCGAGCATGCGTCGAATTGTTTCCAATCATGCGTGATTTTTTGCTTCTCCGAATTGCATACAGACGATCACATTTTCGGATAGGAACTTTTCCTGACCGAAAAATAGAGAACCTGCTCTCAATCTTTTGCTGGCTGGAATTCCGCCAGAAAAAGACCGATGGAGCATACACACGGTCACATTTTCCGACAAAAAGCTCTCATCTGAGTTTTGCTGTCGGCATTTCCGATCGTGTGTACGTGGCATTGCATATTAAAACCATGATTTGGAATCAGCATGCAGAGGTGCATGCACCATGGATTCTTACTATTAGGGAATAAAGGTTCACTTTAAAGGAACCTGTCATGTCAAATAAAGGAAATAACTTGGTAATATATCCAATTGTGTGTTTATCAAAGTCTAGGGTTATTTTATAGTCAAGGGTGAAAACAACCTCTTTGGTAATGTGGTCCCTTAGCCTCCTGTAACCAGAACATTTAACTTTTCCAATGCTGCCTAATTACTAGAGAAGGTTCTCTGGCCAACAATTCTTGGGATTTAAATAAAGGTAAAGTGGAGAAATGGTTATACCTGCATTTTCCTTCACATTTCAACAGAAGTAGGAAAAATGCAATTCATTTTCTAACTCCTTTCCTCCCTTTTTATTCAGTTTTTTACATTCTTGAATGCTTGTTATTTTGGAGACAGGATTAGTAAGAGCAGTCTGGACAGACTAAAAAGGTTTAGAAAAAGACAATGGCTGCAGCATCAATATACATGCAGCAATATTCATTCCTAGTGTCAGGCAAAGGTAAAGTTCAACATAGCATCTTTATGTT